>WOVY01002234.1:0-21891 GCA_013436015.1 Rhipicephalus annulatus | reverse complement strand
TTCTTATCTGACCGCACACAATATGTTAGTATTGATGATAAATGTTCTAAATCTTTACCCGTCACATCTGGCGTTCCGCAAGGTAGTGTACTAGGCCCTCTTTTGTTTCTTATATATATTAATGATATTGTTGATGTGATTACCAGCCCAGTACAAATTAGACTATTTGCGGATGATTGTATTGTTTTTAACAAAATAACTTGCCACGAGGATCAAATTCAATTAAATTCTAACCTTCTTAGCATACAGACATGGTGCACAAAGTGGAATATGAAATTAAATGCCGAAAAATCGGTCTTCATGAAAATTACTAAAAAGAAAAACAGCTTGTCGTTTTCCTATGAGCTTTCTGAACGGCCGCTTTGTGAAGTCAGTTGTTACAAGTACCTTGGTGTCACCATTACAAAAACCTAAGTTGGAATCAGCACGTTTCCAACGTCTGTGCGTCCTCTTTTCGCAAGCTCTGCCTTCTCAGACACAAACTTAAATTAGCTCCTCCAAGTGTTAAACTTCTTGCATACACATCGATTATTAGACCGAAACTCGAATACGCATGCTCAGTTTGGGACCCGCATAAGCAAAAAAATATTCAGGCTCTTGAAATGATACAGCGCAAAGCGGTTCGCTTTATCTACTCAAAATATCGTTTATCAGACTCGCCTACTACTCTCATGAAAGAGCACGGGATCCAAACGTTGCAGGCACGACGTAAAATAGAAAGGCTTAAATTTCTTTACCAGCTTAAGAGCAACAAATTCGGCATTAGCCCTGATCAGTATATTCAGCCATTGACTTCTCGGCGTACACGACATCGACACGCTGCATCCCTGACCCCCTACAGGGCCAGAACAAACGTCTTCAAATTTTCCTTCTATCCACGCACCATATCTGACTGGAATGATCTGCCCATATCTGTTGTGTGTAGTATTGATGGGATTGAAAATATTGAAAATTGAGACTGTATGTTTTTTTTTTTCTTTCTAGAAGTTGCTGTATTTTACCTTGTATTGTCGGTTTGTTTATACTTGAGTGATTATGCCCCTCCTGCTTGGGCCCCTTGTGGGGCCTGCAGTATGTTATAAATAAATAAATAAATAAATTATAAAAATTATAAAAAGAAGGGCACCCTGCCCCAGGAATAGAAATAAGCTAAGGTGACTTTCATACCCAACCATAATAAGTCGTTAGACCTTAATTATTTGAGACTAATCTCTCTTACCTGAAGTACGGGAAAACTGATATAGCATGTAATTCTCAATCGTCTTAATGGCTACATAAAACAAAAAAACTCTTTCCCTCCATCATGTACGGCTTCCAAGCGGGACTCTCCACTCAGGATGTCATGCTGCAGCTTAAGGAGCACGTGCTAAATCCTACTTTTTTACACATCACCAGAGCCATCCTTGCATTGGACCTGACTAGGGCTTTCGATAATGTTTCTCATTTCTCGATTTTACAATCTCTTAGCGAACTAAACGTAGGCTCTCGCACGCACAGGTATATCACTGCCTTTCTCAGCAACAGGTGCGTCTACCTACAATTAGGAGCTTTCAAAACCGATTCCTTCACGCTAGGTAGCAAGGAAACGCCCGAGGTATCGGCATTGTCCCCGTTCCTCCTTAACGTTACTCTAATACCGCTAGCGTGGGAACTTGCCAAACTTTCTTTCATCAATTACTCCTTATACGCGGATGACATCACCATCTGGGTCAATGACGGTAACCATGGCGAAATCGAATCGAAGCTTTAGTTGGCCGCTGACATTGTTGTCAAACACGCCAACAGTATTGGTCTCACTTGCTCGGTGGCTAAATCAGAACTCCTAGTAAATTACTTTAAATAGCAATATATACACGTCACATTCAAGTCATGCTTGATGACACCTCTAATCGCAGGGTCAACAAAATGAAAATTTTATGCCTTAATATTTCCCACAATGGTTCGAACGCTGACACCATAAAGTTAATCTGCACTTCAGTTCATATTAATCTGCACTTCAGTTCAATTTAACAGGCTCATTGGCACTGCCTATAAAAATGTGCTCCATCTCCCGAAATCAACAGCCACGGATAAGTTACCTAAACTTGGGGTGCACAACACTCTGAGTGATCTTGTTGAGGCGCATCTTTTCTGCCAATATCAAAGAGTATCACTCACAGAAACAAGACAGGTATTCCTGCGCCGACTTAGTATTGTTAAGGTGTTTATTATCCGGCAACCAGCGAGAACATACAATGGCGACAGTCCCGGCCAAGTACGGGCTCCAAGCGCGAGCGGTGTCCTTGTTTGGGTAGCCCCACTAGGAGGTACTCAGAGTTCGACCCATTTCGGTAGTTCGGAGGCTTCGCTACATTACCCCGGTTTGAAGAGGGAGCCACCTGGCGATCCCTAACAGCTTGTACTATGGGCGGGTATAGTAAGCCTCAGGCGTTCCACGTTGACGATGTCGTGCCCGTGGCGGCGCTTTGTCGAAGATTGTTTCAATGGGTTCGATCAGATAGTGGACGGGTGAGGTGCGCTGCATGACACGGTAGGGGCACTTCGTATTTTGGGAAGTAGTTTGGAAGAGAGGCCAGCTACACGGGATCGAGAGCCATACAAGCGCACACCAGGAAGGAACGTGGGCTCAGAATGTGGTGGAGCCATCACGAATACTCTTCTGTCGCTTTTGCTCTTGCGTCGTAAAAGTCTTGGCTAAGCTCACGACACTCTTAAGCAAGTCTGGCTGTCTCGGAATAGGTGCACACTCAGATGAATCCGGCCGTGTACGGGAGTATCGTGTCCAAGGTGTGCGACGGGTGCCTTCGGTACAGCAAGTAGAAAGTGTGAAAAACCGGTCGTGCTCTGAGGGGCGGTGTTGTAGGCGTAGGTAACGAAGGGCAGTATATTATACCAATGAGTGTGGTTGGCAGCGACGTACATAGAAAGCATGCGCCGAGGGTGCGGTTAAAGTGTTCGGTGAGGCCTATTCGCCTGCGAGTGGTAAGTAGTAGTTTTGCGGTGGACAGAATCGCACTCCGTCAGAATGGCTTCGACGACTTCCGACAATACACACGGCCTCGATCGCTGAGAAGCTCTTGAGGTTGTCCGTGGCGCAGTATGAATTGGTGCAGCAGAAAGGACGCAACATCGCGCGCAGTAGCCGCAGGGAGAGCAGCAGCGGTTTCGGCGTTATCACGTTAAATGGTCAACGGCAACGATGGCCCAGTGGTTACCAGCCGACGTCAGAGGAAGTGGTCCATACAAATCGATACCTACGCACCCAAAGGGACGGTCAGGGCAAGGTAACGGTCGCAGACCGGCGTGCGACATGTGTGCTGACGGTTTACGGCGTTGGCCAGTGAGGCAAGAGTGAACTGCTGCACGTAGTCGGTACATCTTGCGCCAGAAGCAGCATTGTCGAATGTGGTGGCAAGTTTTGGATACCCCAGTGTGCGCCACATAGCGGATCAGAATAGAAGATCCGCATATCTCCAACCGCAGACTGCGGGGTATATGACGAGTAACCACTGCCCGGCCATCGCAGTCGTAATTGCGTCGGTTAGTAGGAGGCCGTCAAAGATGGCGAAATGGAGAGCTCGACGACGCAAGGGCACGCGTTTGATGGTGTTGCAGACGGATCAGAGAGCAAGTCGATCAGCGGGGCGATCCAATTATCCTTTCGCTGTTCGGTAGCGAGGATGTCAACATCGATGGCAGAGTACAGCAATTGAGGTTACTCAGCAGGGCATGCCGTCTTGAGGTAGAGGGGAGCGTGAGAGGGAATCAGCGTCAGCATGCTGGCGTTCGTTTGCGGTACGCACACGGATGTCGTAGTCTTGAAAGCGAAGAGCCCCAACGCGCGAGACGGCCTGAGGGATCCTTCAATGATGAAAGCCAGCATAGTGCATGATGGTGGTGACGACATCGAATGGGCGACCATACAAATAAGGTCGAGACTTTGCAAGGGCCCAGACGATCACCAGGCACTCTCTCTCCGTGACGGTGTAGTTTGTCTCGGCTCTCGTGAGCGTACGGCTTGCATATGCTACCGATCTATTAGGGGAATCCGGGTTTTCGCTGCGCCAGGACAGCGCGAGGCCTACACCGCTGGCGTCCGCGTGCACCTCCGTTGGGGCTGTAGGGTCGTAGTGGCGTAGAATGGGAGGTGACGTCAACAAATAGTGGAGCTTCGTGAACGCGTCGTCGCCCTCGGATGACCACGAATTGAGGGGCCCCTTACTTCCAAGGAGCTTCGTCAGCGGTGATATGATCGTGGCAAAGTTTCGTATCAAGCGTCGGAAGTATGAGCACAGGCCCATGAAACAACGCAGTTCTTTGACAGATGCAGGTTAGGGAATTCGGCCACGGCCCGAAGCTTAGCAGGATAAGGAAGAATGCCGTCTTTGGACACGACGTACCCCAGTATGGGGAGTTGCCGTGCTGCAAAGCGGCACTCTTTCAGATTTAGTTGAAAGCCGGCATTGCTCATACGTGCGAAAAATTCTTTCACACGTTGGAGATGCGTGGAGAATCCGGTGTAAAGACAATGACATCGTCGAGGTAACACAAGCACGTGTACTATTTCAAGCTGCGCAGAACGGTGTCCATCATGCGCTGAAAGGTCGCAGGTGCATTACATAGACCAAACGGCATGACGTTGACGCATGACGCATGACGTTACAAACCGTCTTGGCGTGACGAAGGTGGTCTTTGGTCGAACGTCGTCAGCCATGGGTACTTGCCAGTACCCGAGCGCAGATCGAGAGAAGAAAAAAATTGGCTCCATGAGGGCTGTCAATCGCGTCATCGATGCGTGGCATTGGATAAACAACCTTGCGAGTGATCTTATTGAGCCATCTGTAGTCCACACATAACCGCACAGAACCATCTTTCTTCGCAGCAAGAACAACAGGAGACGCCCATGGAGTGTCTGAGGGCCAAATAACGTCGCGTTGGAGCATATAGTCAACCTGATCAATAATTACCGCCGTTCAGCAGGCGACACGCGATATGGACGTTGCCATAAAGGTGGGTGGGCACTAGTGTCGATGCGATGCGTAACAACGGTCGTGCGACCGAGAGAATTTAGCCTGGCATCGAAAGAACAACGAAATTCTTGCAACAGGTCCAGAAGTTGGGAACGCTGTACGGCCGTAAGGCTGTCAGCGATGGAGGGGACAAATACATCAGCAGATGACGAATCAGAAGTGGAAACAGCATTGATTGTACGCGACCTGAGACAGCGCGTGTCATCGGGTACGTCCAGGACTTGTGCGTCGTCCACTGGTTCCACTTTCGCCGACACATTCCCCTCGAAGCAAGGTAACAGTGTATGGGGACGGGTTGGTTACAAAAATAGCAGCGTTGCCTTGGTTGATCTGCGCTGTCGCGAAAGGTACTAGCAACCCTTTCCCTGCTTGCAAGCGTGGTCAGATGGCGAAACGAGTTCAATGATGTCGGAGAGACCGGCGCAGTAGACATACACAGCCGTCGTCGAGTTTGGAGGCACTGTTGGATCGTCTTTCGTTAGAATCTTGCTCAGTGTCTTCTGGCGTCAAATGCGAGAAGGGTGAGAGCTCAATTTCGGTTGCGGCACAATGGAAAACGGCGTCATGGCCGGAGAGAAAGTGCCATCCCAGGATAACGTCTTGAGAGCATGCCGGAATGATGATCAACTGGGCAACATACAGAACGTCGTGAATGACAACGCGAGCTGTGCACACTGCTGTAGGATTAATATGATGCAAGCTTGCAGTACGGAGGGACAACCCAGAAAGTGGCGTCGTCAATTTTTGAAGTAAGTGGCAGAGTTTTTCGTCCATAACTGATACGGCAGCTCCAGTGTCAATAAGAGCCGATGCATAAACACCGTCCAGAAGCACGTCAATGACATTCGAGGTGCTGTTCTGAGGGCTTTCATATTGCGATAGCGTCGCAGTCCTTGCCTCGGGGACTGCGACGACTAGTTTTCCCGCTCATGAGCAGCCGCACTTGGCCGCATGGGGGACAAGGAACGACGTCGTGGAGACGGCGATCTTCGAGATGGACCTGGGCGGGACCGAGGTGGCATAGACGGCGGTTATTCGCGATAAGGACGGCTGAGTTGGCTCGCAACAGGTGAAGAAATTTGAGCCAGCTGTACGCGATGGTAATACGGGCCACGTGACCGGCGTAACCACAGGCAAAGCAGATGGGCCGGTTGTCGGGTGTGCGCCATCTGTTCACCGAGGTAGGTCTCACCCATGTCGCAAGGGCCGATGGACGAAACGGTGGCTGCATGGTGGACTGAAGCTGCGGCTGATGGGTTACATCAACATACGTAGCGGGCATACCCGCTGCAAAGGACGGAGGGTCGAGCGGCAGCTTCGACGTAGGTCATAGGGGCGGGTGCTGGAACGACTTGGAGTGGCCTGGTGACCACTTGCTCGTAACTCAGGGGCGCAGGAGCCAGAGACTGTGGGAGGCGGTACGCAGGCATTACCTCCGCTATTTCCTGTTCAATCGCTCGACGGCTGGGCGGGAGAAGAGTAGTAGCCGAGTGTTGAAGAGCCGGTTGGTGGGCAAAGGGCAGGAGCGACAACTGACGCGCGATTTCCTCAGGAATGAAGGACTTAGGTCTGCCATCAACGTCACTTGGTCACAACTGGCCTCCAAGCCAGCAAGCGTTGCAGCTTGTGGTGGGGAGCGTCGGGTCATCGAACGCTGCCGGCAGAGCTCCTCGTAGCTCTGGCACAGTGTGATGACCTCAGCCACTGTGGCGGGGTTTTTGGCGAGCAGCATCGTGAAAACGTCATCGTCAATGCCTTTCATGATGTTTCGGATCTTGTCAGACTCGGACATGGTGTGATTAGATTTGTTCAATAGGTCCAGGACGTATTCAATATAGCTGGTGAATGACTCACCAGCCTTCTGAGCACGTTCACGTAAGCGCTGCTCGGCTTGCTGCTTGCGAACAGAAGGGCGGCCGAAGACATTGACGATTGCGGTCTTCAAATCTGACCAGGTGCAAAATCGGACGTGTGGTTGTTGTATCACAAACTGGCAACACCCGTAAGGTAGAATACCAAGTTGGTCAGCTTGCCGTCCTCGTCCCATTTGTTGGAGACGCTCACGCGCTCGTAAATGGCGAGCCAGTCCTCCACGTCAGTGGCATCAGCGCCAGTGAAGACGAGAGGATTACGAATTCTGGGGACACCGGGACAAGGGGTGGCATTGGAGGAGGCGTTTGCTGAGAAGCGTCGTGGGGACATGGTAGATGACAGTGTACGCGATCGTAGATCCAAAGGCATAGACGGGGATCGCAGCACTCTCCACCAATTTATTAAGGCGTTTATTCGCCGGCAACCAGCGAGAATATTCAATGGCGACAGTCACGGCCAAGCACGGGCTCTCAGCGCGAACGGTGTCCTTGTTGGGTAGCCCCACTAGGAGGTTCTCTAGAGTTCAACCTATTTCAGTGTATGGAGGCTTCGCTAAAGTATCATTGTTCCTGGTCACACCACGGCCACGCATGCAGTTCCCGTCACTGTTAGCAGCAATCTATTAATCCCGAAACAACCCAAAAATACTCACCCAGAACATAATCGGGTGTGACGGGAAGCTCGAGCCAAATCCCTTCAGAAGCGCATCCCTCCTAATTCTTCCGCAGTCTAAGTAGACGCGGCAAAATATGTAGATCATCGAGCTTTTGCCAGAGTCGTTGTAGACGGATTTAAAAAACTTGTCCCTACGACGTCCCTTCCAATTCGACAGAATCCCTGGAAGCAGAGAAGGCGGCATTTGTCTTAGCCATGTTTCACTCCTCCGCTGAGTCTATTATTTTCCGATTCAAAACTGCAATTCATAACTTCACCACTTCTGAATTTATTCTCCGGCTGCTAAAATTCTTGAATCATCTCCTCCACCTGATCGCCTCATCACCCTCATCTGTGTCCCTGCGCACTGTGGACACACAGGCAACAAGGCCGCTCACACCCAAGCCCGAGCACTCGCCAACCGGGCTCACAGCGACCTGCCTTCGCTTCCAGGTTCCAGGGATCGACTTCTCAGCAATCACGATATAACGCTATTCTACTGAAATGCCCGCCTAACGTATCCCCCACCGCATAAATCTCCTTCCAGAAGTGACCAGGCTTTGTGGCGCAGACTTCAAACAGCCACAGTGACGAGTCCTTTTCTTAAGAAACTCTCCCTTTTCACACATGGCGAAGCTTCCCCTCATTGCAACTTTTGTCCTAGCACCAGAGCCGACTTCCAGCACATATTTCTGAATTGTCTAAACAATCCTAAGCCCCCGTAGTAAGGGTCAGAACACCAGGAGCGATCGGAGGCTGCTCTGCGCAGCTCGCAACTGTCGTACTGGGGTTACAACTCCGGACATTGAGCTGGGCCAGAAGGGTCGCCGAATCACAGCAGTTTGCGGCCACCTAGAGCGGCCCGAGGGCCCGTCGTCACCCTGCTTCCACTTCCCTGCCACTCCACCTCCCTCAATTGATTCCTTCGTGAATCAATAAAGTTGCTTACCTACCTCCCTAGCAAGCTTTAGCGAAGGCTGGGCCGCAGTGCCATGATTATAGTGAGCTAGAAAATAGCCATTTATTAGAGGCGCTGAAATGTGGGAAGTAGACACGAAGCGCAGGCCGTAAGATATGGCGCTATTACCACCTCTATGCTGAATATATGATGAAAATGTGCGATATGGCAGTACTTGGAGTGTTCAGTAGATGGACGAACGGACGTATAGACGGGCAGTTATATGCACGGACTGAGGCACAGGTGGATGGATGAACGGAGCTACGAATGAATGGATAGATGGACGCAGGGGGGACGCACGGATGGATGCATGGATGGACGAATAGACAGACGACAAACGAATGGTCGCACAAATGGACTCACGGACAGACGGAAGCGAGAACGAACGAATCGACGAACGGACGCTTTGCCCCACTTCTCACCGTGGATATGCTGTGATACCTAAAGGCGAAGCATTTCTTATACGTCGGCGGCATTGAGCGTATCTATCTATCTATCTATCTATCTATCTATCCGCCCACGACGTTTAGCTCTCCTGGCCGTTTCGACTATAGTATCAATACCCTACGTGGTATGGCATTACGTGACTGTATGAAGAACATATTTGACTAGCCATCTTATGAAAATCATCAGATGTATGTCATGAATGTCGTAATTTACTATTCATGGTCCTGCAGCCCTTGCGGTGGTTTTGTTCACATGACATGTTGCAAAATTGGTATGGTATGGCATGACTGCATGGCGAACACAAACGACAGACCCTAACAAGAAAACCATGACATGCGTGTCATGTAAAAACAAGATTACATGCCACGCTCATGATGCGCTTGCGGCTGTTTCGCTAGCGTCACATATACCAAATTTAGTATTTCGGTACGTGAATGGATGACAAAGTAATGTGACTGGTGCGAACTTGATAAACCTGAGATGCGTGTCATGTAACAACATGAATACAAGCCATGCTCATGATGCGCTCGTGGCCATTTCGCTAGCTTCTCATGAACCAAATTCGGTATTACGCTACGTGAATGGATCACGAAGGTGTGTGACTGGTGCAAACATGATAATCATGAAATGCGTGTCATGTAACAACATGACTACATGCTACGCTCATGAAGTGCTTGTGGCCGTTTCGCAAGCTTCACATGTAGGAAACTTGGCATTACAAGACGCAAACAGACAACATAGGTAAATGACAGATCCAAAATTGATAACCACGACACGCGTGTCATGTAATAACATGACTACATGCCACACTGATGATGCGCTCGCGGCCGTATCGCTAGCTTCCATTGTGCCAAATGTGGTATTACGTGACGGCAATAGATGACAAAGACATTTGATTGGTGCAAACATGATAATCACGAGATGCGTGTCATGTGATAACATGACTACATGCCGCAGTCAAGGCGCCAATACATTTCGGCTTGACGCGGTGCGCGTGCTCACCGGCGTTGTCACGCCAGGCGGTGGTCCTGCCATATGTTCGCAAGCGTGCACCGCAATGCGTTGTTTTGACGCATGCGCGTTTCAGCTCGTCCGGAGTCCCTCCGTCACGAATACAGGGAGACGCTGTGTTGTTTGGGTAGCGCACTGGCGCGAAATGCAGCATGTCGCATTTCCCGCCGGTGGCCGTTGGACTGTATGACGGACGCTGGCTGTTCCTGGTGTCAGACTACAGAGCACTCCCGTTTTGCTAACGTAGCGTCGCTGTGCCCAGCGTGCGCGCGCGTCAATGCTACATTTGAGCATATTGGGCCCTTCATGAGGCGTTCGCGGCCGTTTCGCTAGCTCAACGTATACCAAATTTGCTGTTACGTGACGTCAATGATTGACAAAATATATGACTGGTGCAAACTTGATAATGTCATGCAAAAAATGACAACATACCACTCTCATAGCGTGCTTGCGGCCGTTTCGCTAGCTCAACATATACTATATTTGGTATGACGTGACGTGAATAGATGGTGAAGGGAAACGACATATCTAAACATGATAATCATGACATGGAACTCATGTACAGCATCATTTAGCTCCACGTCGTAACGTTGTGCTGATTTTAAAGTGACATATCAACATTTTTCATTCGTGCTTCGCATATCATCACTTCCCAGTGCACCTGAGATCTGCCATTTTTTTCTTGTAGCGTTGGGTGAGCGCGATAATTTTATAATATAAGAAACACAAGAAATGCCAACACAGTCTAAACTACCCAGAAGCTTCAGGGACAGAAGCTTCCAGGACAGTGAAGGGACCTTTCGTTGGCTTTACAAGCGTCCGTGTGGGAGAGTGGGTATGCGTCTTCCAGCCGTTTTAATGGAGGTCAGTGAAGCCTATGGCCATTCGACTGAATATGCCATGTGTTTTCTACACTTTAGTGGAATGACACACAGACGGAGTTAGTGGGAGCTTTTGGGGGCGAAGCTCCTCTTAGTCTAACCTTGTCATGTGCCACGAGTAACCAAGAGAAGAAGAGACGAAGAAAAAAAGAAGGCAGTATTTCCCGAACAGTATAATAGAGGTTATGTTCTAGTACGATAAACGGCACTGTTTGTAGAAGTGCATACAAACTGCAATTTAGTGAGGATATTCTAGATGGCGCTGTGTCACTACTCTCTGATTGGTGCAGCGCGGTCTGTGCCTGGGTATGCGGAGAAGGAGTGCCTGTCTTAGTCTCCTGGATAGCCGCCGTACGAGGCGGATCGTTGGTGGAGAGGTACGAAGCAGAGTGGCGGCCCCGTTGAAGACGCTTGCGCTCAGCTTTCTTGACTCATGTCTCGTCGGTGCTACGCGCACGCCTTCTGCATCCTCAAACGCGTTGGACGCAAAGACACCAGCACAGACGGATGGACGGAAGAACGCTTCGCCACACTCATCTTCATTCATTCCCCAAATATGCTCGTTTTCTTTTACTTCTACAGCAAATACAGCGAGACACCCGGATAATCTGTTTCTCTTTCGCATGCGTTGGCATTCTCATGATTTTGACATCGTGCAGACGTCATCGGTGTTCCAGCGCTCACAACGTTGCTTTACTTCCTGCGTGAGAGGAAGATGCAGTACTGGCATGGTGCCAGAAGACCGGGCAGCGCACGAATCGATGCACAGAACTTTCCTTTTAAAAAATTGCTCCTTCCTCTCTGAAGGAAACCGCTAGGAAATTCGAATCCATTTCTCTCGCCGAGATTACATGTCGAAACAATTTCGATGGTGTAAATTATTGACAAGAAGAAGAAATGTACCGTAACCATTTATTTACGCATTTATCAGCCAGCTAATGGTCGAAAGTGAGGCCCGCACTGCAAGGGGACCGTGACGTCAACGCGCAGCGGCGATGTCACCTACTAGGCGCAGCGCCAACATCTGAGGTGCGCGGCACATTGTACAGAGGCTAGTCAAATTAGGCGACTCTGGAAGCAACCGAGCCAGGTAAACTGGGGCCTGCGGGACTGGCTTACCGGTGTTCCAGGTGTAGTTGCAAGCGCGCATCTGGCCAGCCAGGCTACAGCGAAGCAACCGTCCCAGCTACTGTCATGATAGAAGAACCACGCCGTAGCACCACTACCCCGAGACGACAGGGCGACACGTTAGACCATCTCGTCGTGTGAGTGGTGTTTGAAATAGGCGCGCTGTGTCAAGGCCGTGGGAACCCTGTACTGGAGGCTATAGAATCTAAGGGATAATTTTTCCGCAAGCAATTTTCAGATCTCTTATATTATTGTAAATATTTCATATACTTGTGTTCATTACGTATAAACGTGCGGTTGTTGATTACGTCGCATCTCTCGTCGTTTGAGCACCGGTGGACGATTGGGCGAGTTGGTGATGCATGATCGACGTATGTAAATGCGCGGTAGTAAACACGGACGACAAGAAGATACAAGGACAAGCGCAGACTATCAACTGAAGGTTTATTTTTCACAAACCACATATATATGTCTGAAACAGAAAAAGAAAGAGAAAACACAAAAATCTACAAAAATGATAACTTAGCACTTAACAATCAACAAAACGTGAACGTTTGACAAAAGCAGATTCATGGACCATGTGCGCCACTTGCCAGATACCGTAGCTCTTTATCTAGAAGAGCTAACGACGGTTTGCTGACGCAGTGTTCTGTTTCCCGTGCCATTTTTTCCGCTTCGACGATCATACGGGTATGATCGTCTTTGTGCCTGTACATTACGACCGTGCTTTCGAACTGCACAAGGCAGCCACACCTACTGACGTGCTGAGCCAAAAAACCCTCACTGCCAGTGCGCACATTGCGTGCGTGCTCGCGCAGGCGCTCATTTAGGCATCTCCCAGTCTGCCCGATGTAACACGCACCACAAGATAGCGGAATTCTATAAACTACCTTCGTGACACATCTGACAAACTGGGTTTTATGCCTGACAGTGCAAGATTGTTTGGGCCTATTGTTTACACATGTCATTTTGGCTAGCTGAGAGAGCTTGTAAGGTGCCGAAAAAACGACCTTTACGCCCATGCGCTGACCGAGCTTTTTCATCTTGTGAGATAGCTGGTGCTTGTAAGGGATTACCGCGACTTTGTCGCGTTTGCTTTTGTCTCTGTCATTAGTGCTCTCTCTGCTTCTGGGCTTTTTCTTCTTTTTTATTGTTTCTGCCACAGAAATGAGAAGCGAATCCGGGTAGCCAGCTTCTTTCAGACGCTCAACTTGATTTTGGAAGCTTGTTTCCATCATATGGAAACATGATCTGTCCAGGGCATTAGTGAAGCAGGAGTTCACTATGCCTCTCTTAACCAATTTGCTATGCGCTGATTTAAAAGGCAATAGCGGTTTCATAGCGCGAGGCTCATACATCCAGCATGCGTGATTCACGCTGAACAAAAGTCTCATGTCTAGGAAGCGAATCGAGTTGTTCACTGGGAGTTCATGGGTCAGTACGAGTGGACTCATGAACTCATGAGTGTGAATCTGCTAGAGTATTGGGGTTGTCATCTGATGTCATTGAAGCTTTTAGTGACTGCTTGAGTCCACTCGTACTGACCCATGAACTCCCAGTGAACAACTCGATTCGCTTCCTAGACATGAGACTTTTGTTCAGCGTGAATCACGCATGCTGGATGTATGAGCCTCGCGCTATGAAACCGCTATTGCCTTTTAAATCAGCGCATAGCAAATTGGTTAAGAGAGGCATAGTGAACTCCTGCTTCACTAATGCCCTGGACAGATCATGTTTCCATATGATGGAAACAAGCTTCCAAAATCAAGTTGAGCGTCTGAAAGAAGCTGGCTACCCGGATTCGCTTCTCATTTCTGTGGCAGAAACAATAAAAAAGAAGAAAAAGCCCAGAAGCAGAGAGAGCACTAATGACAGAGACAAAAGCAAACGCGACAAAGTCGCGGTAATCCCTTACAAGCACCAGCTATCTCACAAGATGAAAAAGCTCGGTCAGCGCATGGGCGTAAAGGTCGTTTTTTCGGCACCTTACAAGCTCTCTCAGCTAGCCAAAATGACATGTGTAAACAATAGGCCCAAACAATCTTGCACTGTCAGGCATAAAACCCAGTTTGTCAGATGTGTCACGAAGGTAGTTTATAGAATTCCGCTATCTTGTGGTGCGTGTTACATCGGGCAGACTGGGAGATGCCTAAATGAGCGCCTGCGCGAGCACGCACGCAATGTGCGCACTGGCAGTGAGGGTTTTTTGGCTCAGCACGTCAGTAGGTGTGGCTGCCTTGTGCAGTTCGAAAGCACGGTCGTAATGTACAGGCACAAAGACGATCATACCCGTATGATCGTCGAAGCGGAAAAAATGGCACGGGAAACAGAACACTGCGTCAGCAAACCGTCGTTAGCTCTTCTAGATAAAGAGCTACGGTATCTGGCAAGTGGCGCACATGGTCCATGAATCTGCTTTTGTCAAACGTTCACGTTTTGTTGATTGTTAAGTGCTAAGTTATCATTTTTGTAGATTTTTGTGTTTTCTCTTTCTTTTTCTGTTTCAGACATATATATGTGGTTTGTGAAAAATAAACCTTCAGTTGATAGTCTGCGCTTGTCCTTGTATCTTCTTGTCGTCCGTGTTTACTACCGCGCATTTACATACGTTGAGCACCGGTGCCCATACGAAGCTGTCACAATTGGTGAGCCTTGCCAGGACCGGCCCTTACCATCTTTCAGCTTTGAGTAGGTCACGCACAAGACGCGTGTTAACGTATTGGAGAGGAGGTCGGGTGGTGTTGGTGCAATTTAGGGCGAATGTTACGAGAAGACCTCGAAAAGGAACTCAAGAGGATTGATTTCAAACTGCAGTACAAATGCGAAAATTACGACCATGAGCGCCTATATGACGGGAATGCGAGAAGCTACTCTCACAAGTACGATTGGCTATCTCAGACATACGAAAGAGTGCAAGACGTAAGGCAGCGCGTAACGAGGCTAATGAGGTGGATGTGATAGAAGCTCACCAATAAGAGACATATATCACTGATTTTGGTGAAATTTCGCAGTCACGCGCGAAAACTTGACTGATAAAGAACTTGACGTTGTTGCTCCGTATACACAGTCTGCAACTACAGGTGCTAAGCGGTCATGTCACGAAAACACAGTAAGCAGTGGTAGAGAGCAACTTGACCTCTGCCTTCCCCAATTCGGACCTGTTTGGTCAATCTAAGAGTGTTGCAAACATATCTTAGTCTGTGACTTCAGAGCTGCCATGTGGTCGCGGTAGCAGGAGTGGTGTGGAGAAATGCGCAGCCAGTAACCATGGTACTGTTGACCTTCCAGAAGCTTGTGTCCTCCGCGAAAGCATGCCAGCAGGAGGCATGCTAGGCCCAAGCCAGGCAACTACCTTGCCAGCTGAAATGATTGTTCAAAACCTCAAATGAAAGCAAATTCTTGTCAATATTCCTGAAATACAGCCGCAAGCGCTAAGGTCGGGCAAGAAAGACCTGAACCCCCAAAGCAATAGCGCAGTTAGGAACGCCATGAGCTAAATGCATGGCTATTGGTAACACTCCAGAACAAATGGGCATGAATCCAGATAAAGCTTGCCGCTTGTGGGGGACACCTAGCCGGACACTCAGGTACAGACTTCACGGTAGAGTACTGGGTTTTGGATGGTAGCAGCTTCGGCAAGGCTCAGCGTTACCCAGAAGCTGGCAGAAAAGAAGAGCGCTGGTTCACCGCGAGCACTTGGAAGAAAAAAAAAATCTGCCCATAAACCTGGTGCACTGATACCAAACTCACCTGTGCTCCCATGCAATGTATAGTTTTGTCGTGCGTACCTAACGCATCTTAGGTATCGTTACATGTCATATGACAACACGATGAGTTGCATTGCTCTCCGCTTTGAGATAGATTTACGTGAAATCTGTGCATGACATGTTCCTTCGTGAAACGTAGAGAAACTATTCACTGTAACATCAGAACAAATGCTGCAAATGGTGTGCTTCAATGCCATTAAATCTATGAGTGTACATTGAAGTTCTTCATAAGTGTCGGTGAAGCACTTGGACATTTCAGCCTCCCAGATTGATGCAACTCCATCTGTAAATTGTGAGTCTGAACTTCGACCCGGCAACGAACTTCCAACCAGATGAGTGTCCGAAACCAAAGTGTCTATCCAACACAACCTCTACATCCTTCGGCATTGTTGAGTTACACGCTCTGTGGACTAGTTAAACAGCAGCAGCCCAAGTTCGTGCAACTTTCTGAAACAGGGGGGAAGAATGTGATGACTGTGATGAGTGAGCCATAGGGGCAAATCCCTGAGCGCGCAAATAAAACGAAAAGGGACAAAGAAAGAAGACTGGTGGAGAGAGCGTGCGCAGCCGGCTTCGAAGGTTGTCGGAGCTTTGGACACCGTGTCCTGGGCCTCCGTGCCCCGGTAGAGCCTCACCTGTACGCTAACAACTCGTGGGGGTGCGGGCATTGACTTAAGCTCTAGCAAGCGAGCTACACGAAAAGGCGTGTTCCCACCATGAACGCTACCGCGACGGGCTCAACGCCTCGTTGCTTGGTGCTACGGCCACCGCAACGACGTTGTGCGGAAGTATGGTCTTGAAAACTTGCCACGGGGATGAAGTTCGTTGGGTGTTAAGACGTTTATCTACGTCTCACGTGGACAGCAACTTCTTTGTAGACCCTCTTTAACCTCGAATCGTTCTGACGTTCGTTTCTGTGATATAGTCCTCGTTCTACATAAATATTTTCTTTGTATTCAACAGGCTGTCTTGAGTGCATCCGGTGACCTGGGCCCATTACTCTCGCTCACCAAAAAAGGCTGGTCAAAGAGCTGCTGCGCATTCAAAAATTATTATTAAATGTGGTTGGGTTATAGACGTCCGGGAGCCCTATCTTCAACATCTCTAGACAGGCTCAGTTCACCAGCCTCAACTGATCGTTTGAGCCAATGGCCCGAAGACCAGCCTCCCACGAGAAAAGGGTTATATTGGGCATATGTTTTACTGGCTTGGGCTTGGGGCAGCTCCCTAAGCAGTATAACAGATGCAATGTGGTTGGCGAAGGGCGGGGTAAAATAAGTGCGCTAGATATAGACCGTTCACCACGAGCATAAGACATTATTAAAACTGCTTGGCGTCTTTCAAGATGTGATTGACGCGCGGTTGTGGAGTCCTGCGCCTCTTTTGGACAAATGCCCCGATGAATCGTGCTTTCTCATTTCACATGACGTGTTTCTAGGCGGAACCGTCCAACAGCTCAATATACGTCTGACTGGAGCAATGCACAAGTAATATTGCCAAACGCCAAAGCAATATGGTGCCGCTGCGTCTACTCGAAGTAGAAACCAGCAAACAAGCAGTCGTTACGTGCAAGAATAAAACCGTAGCAAGTTGTTTTTGAAGCAAAGCAAAAAAAGCTAATTTTACTCTGCCTTGTACCCTACATGGCTAAAATTGTTGTGGATAGTTGGAAAAGAAGATAAAGAAAAAAGCAGAAGTAGAGAGATGTGTAGACGGAGCATTCACCGCACAAGAATGCAAAAAGGCGAGAGATGAGGGAAGCAGGATAGGGACACTGTCGAAGGAGTGTGAAGACGGGGCACCGCTCGGCGAGTGCTACGCATTGTCAGGAGATGTTGAACGGTACGCTGATCCAGGAGAGCTACCCTGGCCTCAAAAATTGCGGAAAATGACTGGTCAGCATGAAATCCATCAAGCACTTCCATTAGAACCCATACAGGGAGGGTCCTTATAAATGGGGCGCAAACGTACATTTTTTTTCTAATTTTGTCCAACGCAGGTTTACTTCCCAATGCTTCCGCTGTTTGACTTGACGTGTCTGCAGGAAGCGTGTGTGGCACTCGGTGGTGAGAACGTGCTTTCCAATTTTAAGAGAGAGAAAAAATACCTAAAAAGAGGGAGGATACCATTGTGCTTCCGTTTCGCACGCTTTGGGCACTGTGAAAAATGATCCAGACACTAATCGTGCTCCAGCGCTGATACATCACATCTATCCTCTCGCATGACGGGGTGACGCCACAGCTTGGTAGTAAAGATAGTAGCGTGCCCACGCCTGACTTGAAAGGGGCGATTCACGGGAACCTACGTGAAGGATACTTTCTGAATCCGTGTACATCGCGCGAATGAGCTGATGGTACCTGTCCTGGTGTCTAAATGCATACAAAACATATTCTAAGTAGTCAATTTCTATGAAATCAAAAGCATTTTCCTGATCTAAAGAAGCCAACAGCCGTTGGGCACATTGGGCAGCAGAGTAGTGAATGATATTGCGCATTATTCAAGTATGAGTGTCCATTTCCGGGACCGGAACGGAACAAACCTAGCGCGGAGAAAATAATGATATTAGAGACTGGCTGAATCAGTGCACCGAGATGTTCGATGATAGCTTGTAACATACTATAAGCAGGGTATTAGGGCCGCAATCATCTGGGCGCGTGGACAAGAAGTCTTTCTTGAGAAGTAGTGTAATACCACCTCTATGGAAAGAGAGTGGAAGGGTAAGATATCAAAAACACTTATAAATGACGCGTTACACACAAATGAACCTATGTTAGAGCAGACGTGTATACAAAATTCAGCACGAAGTCCGTATAAACCAAATCATGCTACTAACCCGACGTTATTCATCGTTGCCGAATAATGCGTCAGTACGCTAATACCATGGTAACTAGCCCTTACTGATATGATGATGTTTAGGATTAGCCTAATGAGTATTTCGTTAATTAGTCTCATACTAATGATGACCTTGCTAATTGCGCCCGAGATAATTGTCTTTTATTTGAAGCCTTGTGAGTGATTTGAAGACATTTCAGTGTAATAGTCATTAAGCTTTGGTAAATTGTTGTATTGGATGATATGTGAGGTTTAACGTGACAAAATTACCATATGATTATGCGAGACGCCGTAGTGGAGGGCTCCAGAAATGTTGACCACCTGGCGTTCTTTAATATGCACACAAATCTGACAACACGGGCCTTCAGCGTTTTCGCCTTCATTGAAATTGCAGCTGCCGCAGCCGGCATTCAATCCTGCTAGCTTCGGGTCCACAGCCGAGTACCTTAGCCACTAGACCACCGGGGCTAAGCAATTAGTGTAATCAAAAGTAAGAGAGAGCGGATGTGGTCTTCACTTCAAAGCCGATCAAGCAGATCAGTGGACAGCCGATCTAAAAAGCTAAAAGAGGCTACGTTATTCCAATGTCACGTATGGCTCCAGCCTGGTTCAAGTAGTGCAAGCTGATCAGATTATTTCATACGCATAAAAGCTGCCGCTTACCGTTCACCGCATCAAACTCTTGGCAGTTGAACAGGCACTATGAAAGCCACGAGTTGAACTGGGGCCTTCTCAGAATCAACTAGCTTATTTCAGAGTAGACACATCAATCACTTTTATTGACAGACGCCCACGGGGTTCATCGGCTACGCCCACTACGTTTGCTTTTGCTGAGGAGCAGTACTGAAGTCTAGCGGCACAATAATCTATCAGCTTTATCACGAAGTCTGAGCACACGCCCCAGTAGAATCGAAAGTGGTATTATCCCGTGGCTACAATGTCTCGCATTCAATTTCATGGCGATCAGGACGTATCCACTCACCGCCGCATTGCCGCCGTGATTTGAGCGCCCCTGGCGACCACCTGTTCCCTGCAATATTCCCCTGCAATATTTGATAGGAGTGAAATGAACAGCACGAGAATGCTGCATGTGCACCCTTGCTGCCTTTTAGTGTGGAAATTTTCATGCACCGGGTGGAACAAAAACATCTGCCCGAAAGAGCACAAACGCCCACGAACGCGCCTGTTGGATGCGGGTACTGAGTTGGCAAAAAGATGCCCCGACAATCACGCTAACATCGCTGCACTGTTAAAATATTCACTGTGTGGCGGCGCTGACGTGTTCACACGCGGTGTTTTTATAACTGCTGCAAAAGTCCAACATGCATTTCCAACGCCACGTGCGTTCTAGTAGAGAATTTTATCAACGCTGCTAACACGCACTCCGCACTGTGCTCATACATGGCCACCGTAGGGTAAGCTTGAATTAAACTCGACTGCCCGAGAAGCTCGCGTCATCTTCCATAGCACCTCTCGTGCCATTTCTCCATTTCATAGAAATCTATGATAAAAGTGCTGCCCGGCACTTATTTGGACGTCCGCAAAGTTCAACAAATACAGTTCTGTAGGTCGACAGCATAGGTAGGTCGCCGCTGTAGTTACAGATTCAGTGTCTGACGATGTCATTTAACTAAAAAAAATCACAATTAAACTTGTGCGCATCATACCATTTTCTGTGGTCGTTTAACAGATTGTACTAATTGGACAAGCCTTACGCATCCTTCTTGTGAGTATTACTAGAGAAGGCAGGTAGCATCGCCAAAGAGTACCAGACCAACTAATAGTTCTTAGGGTTATTGTCGGGGGTCCTAGGCTGCTGGTCGCTGCCAGTGGTTATGGAATGAACTGGAGCCAAAATCCTTTTGTGAAGTTTCAGGACGGTACAGTACCTAGCGCTTCGCTCTAATCAAGGAATGCGTTGCAGTGCAGCGCTTCTTTAATAGATGGCAGACACCGTCATGGCACAACTAACATTTGGACTAATGCAAGCGTTCGGATTCACAAGGGCGAACGTGGTCTTCTTTTCTCCTCACCTCAGTGTCTTCTGCATTTCATAACAGCGCGGTTCTTCATTGCATAATATAAGTTAGTTTCACAGTAAGTCAATTTTAAGTCGGCTAGATTATTGTAGTGACTGATGTTTGATAGCCACTTGACATATACACTCAGTTCTTACATTCTTCAGATGTCGTAACGAAGCGCAATGAAAGAGGGGTTTTCATAAGTGCACTATATTTGCATCAAATTTAGTGCACTAAATGTCGAACCTAATTCCAATATCTCGTTGAGCACATTAGCTATGTCTTCATGCATCATTGCAACTGGCAGATCGAGGCAAAAAAAAAGAGGAAACGAAAGGCTAGCTGTGTCTCCAAGTTCATCTGCTTCTATTTTTGTGATAAGGCAAGTACCATGGCATGCCTCTGCTCTAACTTTAAGGACCCAGAGATCTTCTAGGAGCTCTTACCGATTGGCTTTTGTGCAAATAAGAAAAAATTTCCCATGCATTTTGTTTTATTCAGGTGTCTTACTGAAGCGTTGTCAGCTTGAGAAGCCAAAGATAGCCATTGTTTATTGTTTCACAAGTTGTTGTAGCAATCAATATGACATAGCACTTAAGTTGCTACGGCGTCTCTCATAATCATGTTATGGTTCTGGGACATTGACAACGCATATCAATCATCATCCTAAGTTACTCAAAATATTTATATACTGGAATACAAGCATTCTGTCCATACACAAGATATTGAAAAAGTACTTGGGATCCTAGTTATATGACATGTCTTCGATACTATACAGAATTATGTGGTGTCAAAGATATGTGGCCTTTCTGTGTGATAAAGAATGCTTAGCATACTTCGCAAGGTAATCTCTCTACGCATCTACTCAAGATTTCCTGATATTATGCTTGACAGATTCGTCCCATTGAACAACTTTCAGAAACTGGAATTCTACGTTGTGTGAGCCCCGGTTACTCAGACATAGGCCCAGAGTAAAAAAACACCAACCTGTTGAAATTTTATTAGCCTTCCACTACAGCGTCCTCTATAAATTTTGAAAGCAAATCCACTGTAATTTCTGATTCCTTGTGCCAAAGACTTGTCTCTGTTGTGCTCATCATACTAAGCGCTGCAATAATTAAAAAAAGAATGAGTGCAATATACCAATACATTATGCGTTTTTTAACCTAATACATGCCTGTTTGAGTTCATCTCCACAAATTTCGAAAATAACTTACGAGGTATTTCTTCAGTCATTAAAAGGTTATCATGAACGCCATTTTTATATACAATAATAGACACTAAGGCAGT
>WOVY01002233.1:0-24727 GCA_013436015.1 Rhipicephalus annulatus | reverse complement strand
AGAGAATTACCAAGACGTAGCACGAGAAGAAAAAGACATGTAGATTATGAAGATGATGTTGCAGCCGAATATGAAGCTGACATATCAAATGAAAATGAAGAAGAGGTTAGATGATGAAACTGAACACGACATAGCAGGAGAATTTGAGCAAGACAAGCAAGAAAATGACGAAGACATAGTAAACCTTGAAGACATAGCAGAAAGTGAAGAAATAGGAGAGTATGAAGATGTAGCATAACATGAAGACATAGTAGCAAATTAGAAGCACACGATGAAACTGAATATGCAAAAAAATGCAGCAGAGTGTGAAGAAGGCATAGCAGAAGAAGAGGAGGACAAAAGAGATAGAAGTAAAGAAGCGTTAGCAGAAGAACATGAAGAAGACATAGTAGAAGACTTAAAGAAACCTTCAAAATATAGAACGATTGCAGTAGAATATACAATTGACGTAGCAGAAGAAAGAAAGAGTACCGGGGGGAATGCATACTACGTACCACAAGGGAATGATGATGTAGCAGAATATGGAAATGAAATATCTGAAGAATATGAAGATGTAGGAGAAGAAAGGATGATGTCTAAGAAGATGAAAATAAAGAAGATATAGCAAGATTTGAAGATGATTTAGCTTAAGGATATAGAAAAGACATAGAATATAAGATTGACATTGCAAAGTATGAATGTGACGTAGGAGAATATGAAGAAGGTGTGAAGCAGAAGGTAAATAGGATATAGCAGAGTATGAAAAACGTAGCACGATATGAAAGTGACGTAGCAGCAGGAGAATAACAAGGTATAGGTGCACAATATTGACAAGACATAGCTGCCGAAATTATAACAAGCTATACCAGCAGAATATTACCAAGACATGGGTATATGAAGATGACGTAGGAGCAGAATATGAAAAAGGTTGTAGCAGAACATGAAGCCGTAGCACAAGAAAATAAATTTGGTGTAGCAGAATGTGAAGATTATGTAGATAATATGAAGATTGCGTAAAAGTATGTGAAGATTACAATGCGGAACAAGAAGTTGTCAAAAAAGTATAAAAATGGCAGAGCTGAAGTATACAAAGATGTAGCAAAATGTGAGGAAGGCATAGGAGGCGAATACTAAGAAGACGTAGGTGAGGAATTTGAAGACTTGGCTGAAGATTATAAAGAAGACATAGCTAAAGAGTATAGAAAAGATGTAGCTGAAGAGTACATTGAAGGCATAGCAGAATATGCGGATAACTTAACAGATTGTGATGATGGCCCAAAAAATGAAAGCATGACGTAAGAGACTCTGAAGATGACGAAAGCACAATGTAAAGACAATGTAGCAGAATGTGATTAAGTTGCTGAACATGAAGTAAACAAAGCAGCAGAATATGAAGAATTCATAGCAGGAAGATATCAATTTAGCACGAAAATCGCGATGACATAGCAAATGAATCTGAAGAAGATGCAAAAGAATATCAAAAATACATAGCAAAATATGACATAGGTGCCAAATATGAAGAAGACAAAGCAGCAGAACACAAAGAAGCCATAAAAGGAAAATATCAAGACAGCTCGAAAAACATGATGTTGTAGCAGATGCATGAGAAGGTGAAGCAGGTAATGGAAAAAGACAGCAGAAGTATACGAAGAAAATTTAGTGGCCGAAGAAAAAAGCATTGTAGATAATGAAGCTGACGCAGCAGAATAATATGAAGAAGACCTAGCAGCACAATACGAAGGAGAAGTGACAGCAGGACAAGAACAAGGCGTAGCAGCAGAATAGTAACAAGACATAGCAGCAGCATTATAACGAGCTATATGAGCAGAATATTAACATGACGTGAGAATATGAAGATAACATAGCAGCAAAATGTTAAGAAAACATAGCAGAATAGAAAGAGGTAGCAGGAAATGAAGAAACAGAAATATATGAACATGTAGTAGAACATGAAAACACAGCACAAAATATGAAGTTGGTGTGACAGAATATGAAGATTAGGTAGCGAATATGAAGATAACATAGCGATATAAGGAGATTACATAGCAGGTCTTGAATATGTCGAAAAAATTGACACATCTGAGGTATACGAAGAAGATGTAGGAGACAATTATGAAAAAAAAAGATTTGGGTGATGAGTATGAACAAGAATGATTTGATATAGAAGATCTAGCAGAATATGAGGATGACATAAGAGATTGTGATGGTGATCTAAAAGATTCTGAAGATGGCATAACAGACTATAAAGATGATGTAGCAGAATATGAAGACGACGTGGTAGAACGCAACGTAGGTTCAGAATATGAAGCAGATGAAGCAGCAGAATACGAATAAGCCATTGGAGCAAAATATCAATATAGCACAAAATTCATGATGAGCTAGCAGATGACTCTCAAGAACATGCAGCAGAATATGAAGAACACATAGCAGAAGTATATGAACAAAACATAGCAGTACATAAAAACAGACATTGTAGAAGATGAAGATGACATAGCAGATGAAAATGAAGAAGACGTAGCAGCACATATGAAGAAGCTGTATGAGCACATAAGAAGATGACGTAGGAGCAGAACATGAAGAACGTAGCAGAACATAAATTGTAGCTAGGAGAAGGATATAAAAGAAAACACGTAGCAGCATAATACCAACAAGACGTAGCAGAATATATACAGATGCAGCAGCAGATTATGAAAAAAACGTAGCATATGTAAAATGACAAGACATAGTAGCAGAATAATAGCACGCGATAGCAACCGAATCATAATAAAACGTTGCAGAATACGAAAATAACATAGCAGCCGAAATGAAGAAAACAGGATATTATGAAGAAGACAACAGATAATTAGAGGTAGCAGGAAATGATGAAAGAGCAGAATATCAGCATGTCGCCGAATATGAACATGTAGTAGAACATGACAACAGAGAAGGAAAAATGAAGCATACGTAACAGCAGAATTAGAACTACCGGAATTTGAAGTTGATGTAGCAGAATATGAAGAGTATTTTACGGAAATGAAAACGACATTGGAGATTATAAAAAAGATATCCGAAGAATCCGAAGAAGACGTAGCAAAATATATAGAAGGCTTAGGAGAAGATAACTGAAGATGTAGTTTGATCTTATAAAGAAGACATAGCAGAATATAAGGAATAAAATGCACAATATGATGATCATGAAGTATTATAAGGGTGACATGGCAGACTAATAAGATGACAGATCATGAAAAAAAAACATTGAAGAAGTATAATAACATGACATAGCAGCAGAATCATAGAAATCCATTGCAGACGAGTAATAATAAAACGTAGCAGAATATGGAGATAACGTAGCAGCAGAAATCAAGAAGAAAGGAGACTATGAAGAAGACATAGCAGACTACTATAGATAGCAAGAAATTATGAAAAAACAGAATATGAGCATGCTGCCGAATAGGAACATGTTGTAGAACATGACGGCGGAGAAGAAGAAAATAAAGCATACGTAACAGCAGAATTAGAACTAGCGGAATATGAAGTTGATGCAGCAGAATAAGAACAGTATTTTGCAGAAAATGAAGATGACATTGGAGAATACAAAAATGACATAGCTAAGAATACGAAGAAGACATAGCAAAATATTTAGAAGGCATAGGAGAAGATATGAAAGATGTAGCTGAATCATATAAAGAAGACTTAGCAGAATATAAGGAATACATTGAACAATATGAAGATGATGAAGTAGAATATGAGAATGGTGTGACAGACCAACAAGATGACGCAGCAATATATGAAGATGTAGCAGCAAAATATGATGAAGCCATAGCCATACAACATGAAGACACAGAAAAGTATGAAGGTGACAGGAGATGAATATGAAGATTTAGCAGAAGTTTGAGAAGAAATTGTAGCTGCAAAATATTGACAAGACAGAGCAGCAGATAATTACCAAGACGTAGCACGGGAAGAAAAAGACAATGTAGATTATGAAGATGACGTTGCAGCCGAATATGAAGCTTACATATCAAATGAAAATGAAGAAGGGGTAGCAAATGAAACTGAACACGATATAGCAGAAGAATTTGAGCAAGACAAGCAAGAAAATGACGAAGACGCAGTACAACTTGAAGACATAGCAGAAAGTGAAGAAATAGGAGAGTACGAAGATGTAGCATCACATGAAGACGTAGTAGCAAATTAGAAGCAACATGCTGAAACTGAATATGCAAAAAATAGCAGCAGAGTGTGAAGAAGGCGTAGCAGAAGAAGAGGAGGACAAAAGAGATAGAAATAAAGAAGACGTAGCAGAAGAACATGAAGAAGACATAGTAGAAGACTTAAAAGAAAACCTTCAAAATATAGGAAGATGCAGTAGAATATATTATTGACGTAGCAGAAGAAAAGAAAGAGTACCGGGGGGGGAATGCATACTACGTAACACAAGAGAATGATGATGTACCAGAATATGGAAATGAAATATCTGAAAAATATGAAGATGTAAGAGAAGAAAGTGACGATGTCTAAGAAGATGAAAATAAAGAAGATATAGCAAGATTTGAAGATGATGTAGCTTAAGGATATAGAAAAAACATAGAATATATGATTGACATTGCAAAGTATAAATATGACGTAGGAGAATATGAAGAAGGTGAAGCAGAAGGTAAATAGGATATAGCAGAGTATGAAAAATGTAGCACGATATGAAAATGACGTAGCAGCAGGAGAAGAACAAGGTATAGGAGCACAATATTGACAAGACATAGCTGCCAAATTATAACAAGCTATACCAGCAGAATATTACCAAAACATGGGTATATGAAGATGACGTAGCAGCAGAATATGAAAAAGATGTAGCAGAACATGAAGACGTAGCAGAAGAAAATAAATTTGGTGTAGCAGATTGTGAAGATTATGTAGAAATATGAAGATTGTGTAGAAGTATGTGAAGATTACAAAGCGGAACAAGAAGTTGTCAAAAAAGTATAAAAATGACAGAATTGAAGTATACGAGGATGTAGCAAAATGTGAGGAAGGCGTAGGAGGCGAATACTAAGAAGACGTAGGTGAGGAATTTGAAGACTTGGCTGAAGATTATAAAGAAGACATAGCTAAAGAGTATGTAAAAGATGTAGATGAAGAATACATTGAAGGCATAGCAGAATATGCGGATATTTTACCAGATCGTGATGATGACCAAAAAAATGAAAGCATGACGTAAGAGACTCTGAAGATGACGAAGCACAATGTGAAGACAATGTAGCAGAATGAGATGAAGTTGCTGAACATGAAGAAAACAAAGCAGCAAAATATGAAGAAATCATAGCAGGAAGATATCAATTTAGCACGAAAATCGCGATGACATAGCAAATGAATCTGAAGAAGATGCAAAAGAATATGAAAAATACATAGCAGAATATGACATAGGTGCCAAATATGAAGAAGACGAAGCAGCAGAACACGAAGAAGCCATAAAAAGAAAATATCAAGACAGCTCGAAAAACATGATGTTGTAGCAGATGAATGAGAAGAAGGTGAAGCAGGTAATGAAAAAAGACAGCAGAAGTATGCAAAAAAAATTTAGTGGCAGAAGAAAAAAGCATTGTAGATAAAGAAGCTGATGCAGAAGAATAATATGAAGAAGACGTAGCAGCACAATACGAAGGAGAAGTGACAGCAGGACAAGAACAAGGCGTAGCAGCAGAAGAGTAACAAGACGTAGCAGCAGCATTATAACGAGCTATATGAGCAGAATATAACATGACGTGAGAATATGAAGATAACATAGCAGCAAAATGTTAAGAAGGCATAGCAGAATAGAAAGAGGTAGCAGGAAGCGAAGAAACAGAAATATATGAACATGTAGTAGAACATGAAAACACAGCACAAAATATGAAGTTGGTGTGACAGAATATGAAGATTAGGTAGCGAATATGAAGATAACATAGCGATATAAGGAGATTACATAGCAGGTCTTGAATATGTCGAAAAAAATTGACACATCTGAGGTATACGAAGAAGATGTAGGAGACAATTATGAAAAAAAAAGACTTGGGTGATGAGTATGAACAAGAATGATTTGATATAGAAGATGTAGCAGAATATGAGGATGACATAAGAGATTGTGATGGTGATCTAAAAGATTCTGAAGATGGCATAACAGACTATAAAGATGATGTAGCAGAATATGAAGACGACGTGGTAGAACGCAACGTAGGTTCAGAATATGAAGCAGATGAAGCAGCAGAATACGAATAAGCCATTGGAGCAAAATATCAATATAGCACAAAATTCATGATGAGGTAGCAGATGACTCTCAAGAACATGCAGCAGAATATGAAGAATACATAGAAGAAGTATATGAACAAAACGTAGCAGTACATAAAAACAGACATTGTAGAAGATGAAGATGACATAGCAGATGAAAATGAAGAAGACGTAGCAGCACATATGAAGAAGCTGTCGGAGCACATAAGAAGATGACCTAGGAGCAGAACATGAAGAACGTAGCAGAACATAAATTGTAGCTAGGAGAAGGATATAAAAGAAAACACGTAGCAGCATAATACGAACAAGACGTAGCAGGATATTATACAGACGCAGCAGCAGATTATGAAGAAAACGTAGCAGATATAAAATAACAAGACATAGTAGCAAAATATTAGCAAGCTATAGCAGCCGAATCATAATAAAATGTTGCAGAATATGAAAATAACATAGCAGCTGAAATGAAGAAAACAG
The DNA here is from genome assembly GCA_013436015.1 of Rhipicephalus annulatus. Classification (NCBI taxonomy): domain Eukaryota; kingdom Metazoa; phylum Arthropoda; class Arachnida; order Ixodida; family Ixodidae; genus Rhipicephalus; species Rhipicephalus annulatus. The sequence continues at coordinate 18,034 of WOVY01002233.1, read as the reverse complement.
GAGATTATGAAGAAGACATAACAGATTATTAGAGGTAGCAGAAAATGATGAAAGAGCAGAATATCAGCATGTCACTGAATATGAACTTGTAGTAGAACATGACAACAGAGAAGGAAAAAATGAAGCATACGTAACAGCAGAATCAGAACTACCGGAATATGAAGTTGATGTAGAAGAATATCAAGAGTATTTTGCGGAAAATGAAGATGACATTAGAGATTATAAAATAGAGATATCTTAAGAATCCGAGGAAGACATAGCAAAGTATATAGAAACCTCAGGAGAAGATAATGAAGATGTAGTTTATGTTATAAAGAAGACATAGCAGATTACACGGAATAAAATGCACAATATGAAGATCATGAAGTTTTATGAGGCTGACATGACAGACTAATAAGATTACAGATCATGAAAAAATCATTGAAGAAGTGTATAACAAGACATAGCAGCAGAATCATAGAAATCTATAGCAGCCGAGTAATAATAAAACTTTACAGAATATGGAGATAACGTAGCAGCAGAAATGAAGAAGACAGGAGACTATGAAGAAGACATAGCAGACTACTACAGATAGCAAGAAATGATGAAAAAACAGAATATGAGCATGCTGCCGAATAGGAACATGTAGTAGAACATGACGACAGGAGAAGAAAAAATGAAGCACACGTAACAGCAGAATTAGAACTAGCGGAATATGAAGTTGATGTAGCAGAATATGAAGAGAATTTTGCGGAAAATGAAGACGACATTGGAGAATATAAAAAGGACATATCTGAAGAATACGAAGAAGACATAGCAAAATATTTAGAAGGCATAGGAGAAGATATGAAAGATGTAGCTGAATCATATAAAGAAGACATAGCAGAATATAAGGAATACATTGAACAATATGAAGATGATGAAGTGGAATATGAGAATGATATGACAGACCTATCAGATGACGCAGCAATATATGAAGACGTAGCAGCAAAATATGATGAAGCCATAGCCATACAACATGGAGACACAGAAAAGTATGAAGGTGGCAGCAGATGAATATGAAGATTTAGCAGAAGTTTGAGAAGAAAACATAGCTGCAAAATATTGACAATACTCAGCAGTAGAGAATTACCAAGACGTAGCATGAGAAGAAAAAGACAATGTAGATTATGAAGATGATGTTGCAGCCGAATATGAATCTGACATATCAAATGAAAATGAAGAAGAGGTAGATGATGAAACTGAACACGACATAGCAGGAGAATTTGAGCAAGACAAGCAAGAAAATGACAAAGACATAGTACAACTTGAAGACATAGCAGAAAGTGAAGAAATAGGAGAGTATGAAGATGTAGCATAACATGAAGACATAGTAGCAAATTAGAAGCACCACGATGAAACTGAATATGCAAAAAAAGCAGCAGAGTGTGAAGAAGGCGTAGCAGAAGAAGAGGAGGACAAAAGAAATAGAAGTAAAGAAGGCGTAGCAGAAGAACATGAAGAAGACATAGTAGAAGACTTAAAAGAAAACCTTCAAAATATAGAACGATGCAGTAGAATATACAATTGACGTAGCAGAAGAAAAGAAAGAGTACCGGGGGGAATGCATACTACGTACCACAAGGGAATGATGATGTAGCAGAATATGGAAATGAAATATCTGAAGAATATGAAGATGTAGGAGAAGAAAGGGATGATGTCTAAGAAGATGAAAATAAAGAAGATATAGCAAGATTTGAAGATGATGTAGCTTAAGGATATAGAAAAGACATAGAATATAAGATTGACATTGCAAAGTATGAATGTGACGTAGGAGAATATGAAGAAGGTGAAGCAGAAGGTAAATAGGATATAGCAGAGTATGAAAAACGTAGCACGATATGAACGTGACGTAGCAGCAGGAGAATAACAAGGTATAGGTGCACAATATTGACAAGACATAGCTGCCGAATTATAACAAGCTATACCAGCAGAATATTACCAAGACATGGGTATATGAAGATGACATAGGAGCAGAATATGAAAAAGGTGTATCAGAACATGAAGACGTAGCACAAGAAAATAAATTTGGTGTAGCAGAATGTGAAGATTATGTAGATAATATGAAGATTGCGTAAAAGTATGTGAAGATTACAAAGCGGAACAAGAAGTTGTCAAAAAAGTATAAAAATGGCAGAGCTGAAGTATACAAAGATGTAGCAAAATGTGAGGAAGGCATAGGAGGCGAATACTAAGAAGACGTAGGTGAGGAATTTGAAGACTTGGCTGAAGATTATAAAGAAGACATAGCTAAAGAGTATAGAAAAGATGTAGCTGAAGAGTACATTGAAGGCATAGCAGAATATGCGGATAACTTAACAGATTGTGATGATGGCCCAAAAATTGAAAGCATGACGTAAGAGACTCTGAAGATGACGAAGCACAATGTAAAGACAATGTAGCAGAATGTGATAAAGTTGCTGAACATGAAGTAAACAAAGCAGCAGAATATGAAGAATTCATAGCAGGAAGATATCAATTTAGCACGAAAATCGCGATGACATAGCAAAGGAATCTGAAGAAGATGCAAAAGAATATCAAAAATACATAGCAAAATATGACATAGGTGCCAAATATGAAGAAGACAAAGCAGCAGAACACGAAGAAGCCATAAAAGGAAAATATCAAGACAGCTCGAAAAACATGATGTTGTAGCAGATGAATGAGAAGAAGATGAAGCAGGTAATGAAAAAAGACAGCAGAAGTATACAAAGAAAATTTAGTGGCAGAAGAAAAAGCATTGTAGATAATGAAGCTGACGCAGCAGAACAATATGAAGAAGACGTAGCAGCACAATACGAAGGAGAAGTGACAGCAGGACAAGAACAAGGCGTAGCAGCAGAATAGTAACAAGACGTAGCAGCAGCATTATAACGAGCTACATCAGCAGAATATTAACATGACGTGAGAATATGAAGATAACATAGCAGCAAAATGTTAAGAAGGCATAGCAGAATAGAAAGAGATAGCAGGAAATGAAGAAACAGAAATATATGAATATGTAGTAGAACATGGAAACACAGCACAAAATATGAAGTTGGTGTGATAGAATATGAAGATTAGGTAGCGAATATGAAGATAACATAGTGGTATATGCAGATTACTTAGCAGGTCTTGATTATGTCAAAAAAATTGACACATCTGAGGTATACGAAGAAGATGTAGGAGACAATTATGAAAAAAAGACTTGGGTGACGAGTATGAACAAAAATGATTTGATACAGAAGACGTAGCAGAATATGAGGATGACATAACAGAATGTGACGGTGATTCTAAAATATTCTGAAGATGGCATAACAGACTATAAAGATGATGTAGCAGAATATGAAGACTATGTAGCAGAATATGAAGAAGACGTGGTAGAACGCAACATAGGTACAGAATATGTAGCATATGAAGCAGCAGAATACAAATAAGCCATCGGAGCAAAATATCAAGATAGCACAAAAATCATGATGAGGTAGCAGATGACTCCCAACAACATGCAGCAGAATATGAAGAACACATAGCAGAAGTAAATGAACAAAACGTAGCAGTACATAAAAACAGACATTGTAGAAGATGAAGATGACATAGCAGATGAAAATGAAGAAGACGTAGCAGCACATATGAAGAAGCTGTAGGAGCACATAGGAAGATGACGTAGGAGCAGAACATGAAGAACGTAGCAGAACATAAATTGTAGCTAGGAGAAGGATATAAAAGAAAACACGTAGCAGCATAATACGAAAAAGACGTAGCAGGATATTATACAGATGCAGCAGCAGATTATGAAAAAAACGTAGCAGATGTAAAATAACAAGACATAATAGCAGAATAATAGCAAGCTATAGCAGCCAAATCACAATAAAACGTTGCACAATATGAAGATAACATAGCAGCTGAAATGAAGAAAACAGGAGATTATGAAGTAGACATGACAGATTATTAGAGGTAGCAGGAAATGATGAAAGAGCAGAATATCAGCATGTCGCCGAATAAGAACATGTAGTAGAACATGACAACAGAGAAGGAAAAAAATGAAGCATACGTGACAGCAGAATTAGAACTACCGGAATATGAAGTTGATGTAGCAGAACATGAAGAGTATTTTGCAGAAAATTGAAGACGACATTGGAGATTACAAAAATGACATAGCTGAAGAATACGAAGAAGACATAGCAAAATATTTAGAAGGCATGGGAGAAGTTATGAAAGATGTAGCTGAATCATATGAAGAAGACATAGCAGAATATAAGGAATACATTGAACAATATGAAGATGATGAAGTAGAATATGAGAATGATGTGACAGACCAACAAGATGACACAGCAATATATGAAGATGTAGCAGCAAAATATGATGAAGCCATAGCCATACAACATGAAGACACAGAAAGGTATGAAGGTGACAGGAGATGAATATGAAGATTTAGCAGAAGTTTGAGAAGAAAACGAAGCTGCAAAATATTGACAAGACAGAGCAGCAGAGAATTACCAAGACGTAGCACGAGAAGAAAAAGACAATATAGATTATGAAGATGACGTTGCAGCCGAGTATGAAGCTGACAGATCAAATAAAAATGAAGAAGAGGTAGCAGAAGAAACTGAACACGACATAGCAGGAGAATTTGAGCAAGACAAGCAAGAAAATGACGAAGACATAGTACAACTTGAAGACATAGAAGAAAGTGAAGAAATAGGAGAGTATGAAGAGGTAGCATAACATGAAGACATAGTAGCAAATTAGAAGCAACACGCTGAAACTGAATATGCAAAAAAAGCAGCAGAGTGTGAAGAAGGCGTAGCAGAAGAAGAGGAGGACAAAAGAGAGAAGTAAAGAAGACATAGCAGAAGAACATGAAGAAGACATAGTAGAAGACTTAAAAGAAAACCTTCAAAATATAGAAAGATACAGTAGAGTGTACAATTGACGTAGCAGAAAAAAAGAAAGAGTACCGGGGGGGGCGGAATGCATACTACGTACCACAAGAAAATGATGATGTAGCAGAATATGGAAATGAAATATCTGAAGAATATGAAGCTGTAGGAGAAGAAAGTGACGATGTGTAAGAAGATGAAAATAAAGAAGATATAGCAAGATTTGAAGATGATGTAGCTTAAGGATATAGAAAAGACATAGAATATAAGATTTACAATGCAAAGTATGAATATGACGTAAGAGAATATGAAGAAGGTGAAGCAGAAGGTAAATAGGATATAGCAGAGTATGAAAAACGTAGCACGATAAGAAAATGACGTAGCAGCAGGAGAAAAACAAGGTATAGGAGCACAATATTGACAAGAGATAGCTGCCGAATTATAACCAGCTATACCAGCAGAATATTACCAAGACATGGGTATATGAAGATGACGTAGCAGCAGAGTATGAAAAAAAGGTGTAGCAGAAAATAAAGACGTAGCACAAAAAATAAATTTGGTGAAGCAGAATGTGAAGATCATGTAGATAATATGAAGATTGCGTAGAAGTATGTGAATATTACAAAGCGGAACAAATAGTTGTCAAAAAAGTATAAAAATGGCAGAGCTGAAGTATATGAAGAGGTAGCAAAATGTGAGGAAGGCATAGGAGGCGAATATTAGGACGTAGGTGAGGAATTTGAAGACTTGGCTTAAGATTATAAAGAAGACATAGCTAAAGAGTATGGAAAAGATGCAGCTGAAGAATACATTGAAGCCCTTGCAGAATATGCGGATAACTTAACAGATTGTGATGAGGACCCAAAAAAATGAAAGCATGACATAAGAGACTCTGAAGATGACGAAGCACAATGTGAAGACAATGTAGCAGAATGTGATGAAGTTGCTGAACATGAAGAAAACAAATCAGCAGAACATGAAGAAATCATAGCAGGAAGATATCAATTTAGCACGAAAATCGCGATGACATAGCAAATGAATCTGAAGAAGATGCAAAAGAATATGAAACATTCATAGCAAAATATGACATAGGTGCCAAATATGAAAAAGACAAAGCAGCAGAACACGAAGAAGCCATAAAAGAAAAATATCAAGACAGCTCGAAAAACATGATGTTGTAGCAGATGAATGAGAAGAAGATGAAGCAGGTAACGAAAAAAGACAGCAGAAGTATACAAAGAAAATTTAGTGGCAGAAGAAAAAAGCATTGTAGATAGTGAAGCTGATGCAGCAGAATAATATGAAGAAGACGTAGCAGCACAATACGAAGTAGAAGTGACAGCAGGACAAGAACAAGGCGTAGCAGCAGAATAGGTAACAAGACGTAGCAGCAGCTATATAACGAGCTACATCAGCAGACTATTAACATGACGTGAGAATATGAAGATAACATAGCAGCAAAATGTTAAGAAGGCATAGCAGAATAGAAAGAGGTAGCAGGAAATGAAGAAACAGAAATATATGAACATGTATTAGAACAAGAAAACACAGCACAAAATATGAAGTTGGTGTGACAGAATATGAAGAATAGGTAGCGAATATGAAGATAACAAAGCGGTATATGGAGATTACATAGCAGGTCTTGAATATGTCGAAAAAAATTGACACATCTGAGGTATACGAAGAAGATGTAGGAGACAATTATGAAAAAAAGACTTGGGTGATGAGTATGAACAAGAATGATTTGATATAGAAGACGTAGCAGAATATGAGGATGACATAACAAAATGTGACGGTGATCTAAAATATTCTGAAGATGGCATAACAGACTATAAAGGACGATGTAGCAGAATATGAAGACTATGTAGCAGAATATGAAGACGACGTGGTAGAACGCAACATAGGTTCAGAATATGAAGTAGATGAAGCAGCAGAATACAAAAAACCATAGGAGCAAAATATCAAGATAGCACAAAAATCATGATGAGGTAGCAGATGACTCTCAACAACATGCAGCAGAATATGAAGAACACATAGCAGAAGTAAATGAACAAAACGTAGCAGTACATAAAAACAGACCTTGTAGAAGATGAAGATGACATAGCAGATGAAAATGAAGAAGACGTAGCAGCACATATGAAGAAGCTGTAGGAGCACATAAGAAGATGACGTAGGAGCAGAACGTGAAGAACGTAGCAGAACACAAATTGTAGCTAGGAGAAGGATTTAAAAGAAAACACGTAGCAGCATAATACGAACAAAACGTAGCAGGATATTATACAGATACAGCAGCAGATTATGAAAAAAACGTAGCAGATGTAAAATAACAAGACATAGTAGCAGAATATTAGCAAGCTATAGCAGCCGAATCATAATAAAACGTTGCAGAAAATGAAAATAACATAGCAGCTGAAATGAAGAAAACAGGAGATTATGAAGAACACATAACAGATTATTAGAGGTAGCAGGAAATGATGAAAGCAGAATATCAGCATGTCGCCGAATATGAACATGTAGTAGAACATGACAACAGAGAAGGAAAAAATGAAGCGTACGCAACAGCAGAATGAGAACTACTGGAATAAGAATTTGATGTAGCAGAATATGAAGAGTATTTTGCGGAAAATGAAGACGACATTGGAGATTATAAAAAAGACATATCTGAAGAATCCGAAGAAGACAAAGCAAAATATATAGAAAGCTTAGGAGAAGATAATGAAGATGTAGTTTGATCTTATAAAGAAGACTTAGAAGATTATACGGAATAAATTGCACAATATGAAGATCATGAACTTTATGAGGGTGACATGACAGACTAATAGGATGACAGATCATGAAAAAAACATTGAAGAAGTGTAATAACAAGACATAGCAGCAGAATCATAGAAATTTATCGCAGCCGAGTAATAATAAAACGTAGCAGTATATGGAGATAACGTAGCAGCTGAAATGAAGAAGACAGGAGATTATGAAGAACACATAGCAGACTACTAGAGATAGCAAGAAATGATGAAAAAAACTGATTATGAGCATGCTGCCGAATAGGAACATGTAGTAGAACATGACGACGGAGAAGAAGAAAATGAAGCATACGTAACAGCAAAATTGGAACTAGCGGAATATGAAGTTGATGCAGCAGAATAAGAAGAGTATTTTGCAGAAAATGAAGACGACATTGGAGAATACAAAAATGACATAGCTGAAGAATACGAAGACATAGCAAAATGTTTAGAAGGCATAGGAGAAGATATGAAAGATGTAGCTGAATCATATAAAGAAGATATAGCAAAATATATGGAATACATTGAACAATATGACGATGATGAAGTAGAATATGAGAATGATGGGACAGACCATTAAGATGACGCAGCAATATAAGAAGACATAGCAGCAAAATATGATGAAGCCATAGCCATACAACATGAAGGCACAGAAAAGTATGAAGGTGACAGCAGATGAATATGAAGAGTTAGCAGAAGTTTGAGAAGAAAACATAGCTTCAAAATATTGACAAGACTGAGCAGCAGAGAATTACCAAGGCGTAGCATGAGAAGAAAAAGACATTGTAGATTATGAAGATGACATTGCAGACGAATATGAATCTGACATATCAAATGAAAATAAAGAAGAGGTAGCAGATAAAACTTAACACGACATAGCAGGAGAATTTGAGCAAGACAAGCAAGAAAATTCGAAGATATAGTACAGCTTGAAGATATAGCAGAAAGCGAAGAAATAGGAGAGTATGAAGATGTAGCATAACATGAAGACATAGTAGCAGATTAGAAGCAACACGCTGAAACTGAATATGCAAAAAAATAGCAGCAGAGTGGGAAGAAGGCGTAGCAGAAGAAGAGGACGACAAAAGAGATAGAAATAAAAAAGACGTAGCAGAAGAACATGAAGAAGACATAGTAGAAGACTTAAAAAAACCTTCATAATATAAGAAGATGCAGTAGAATATATAATTGACGTAGCAGAAGAAAAGAAAGAGTACCGGGGGGAATGCATACTACGTACACAAGGGAATGATTATGTAGCAGAATATGGAAATGAAATATCTGAAGAATATGAAGATGTAGGAGAAGAAAGTGACCATATCTAAGAAGATGAAAATAAAGAAGATATAGCAAGATTTGAAGATGATGTAGCTTAAGGATATAGAAAAGACATAGAATATAAGATTGACATTCGCAAAGTATGAATATGACGTAGGAGAATATGAAGAAAGTGAAGCAGAAGGTAAATAGGATATAGCAGAGTATGAAAAACGTAGCACGATATGAAAATGACGTAGCAGCAGGAGAAGAACAAGATATAGGAGCACAATATTAACAAGACATAGCTGCCGAATTATAACAAGCTATACAAGCAGAATATTACCAAGACATGGGACTATGAAGATGATGTAGCAGCAGAATATGAAAAAGGTGTAGCAGAACATGAAGACGTAGCACAAGAAAATAAATTTGGTGTAGCAGAATGTGAAGATTATGTAGATAATATGAAGATTGCGTAGAAGTATGTGAAGATTACAAAGCGGAACAAGAGGTTGTCAAAAAAAGTATAAAAATGACAGAGCTGAAGTATACGAAGATGTAGCAAAATGTGAGGAAGGTGTAGGAGACGAATACTAAGAAGACGTAGGTGAGGAATTTGAAGACTTGGCTAAAGATTATAAAGAAGACATAGCTAAAGAGTATGAAAAAGACGTAGCTGAAGAATACATTGAATGCATAGCAGAATATGCGGATAACTTAACAGATTGTGATGATGACCCAAAAAATGAAAGCATGACGTAAGAGACTCTGAAGATGACGAAGCACAATGTGAAGACAATGGAGCAGAATGTGACAAAGTTGCTGAACATGAAGAAAACAAAGCAGCAGAATATGAAGAAATCATACCAGGAAGATATCAATTTAGCACGAATCGCTATGACATAGCAAATGAATCCGAAGATGAAGCGGAATATGAAAAATACATGGCAGAATTCAGGGTAAATTGGTGTGCGCAAAAAACAGACAAACGACGGCAGAGAAGAGACAGGGACAAGCGCAGAGACATGGCAGAATATGACATAGGTGTCGAATATAAAGAAGACGGCGCGGCAGAACATGAAGAAGCCATAAAAGAAAAATATCAAGACAGCTCGAAAAACATGATGTAGTAGCAGATGAATAAGAAGAAGATGAAGAAGGAAAGGAAAAATACAGCAGAAATATACGAAGAAAGTTTAGTGGCCGAAGAAAAAAGCATTGTAGATAACGAAGCTGACGCAGCAGAATAATATGTAGAAGACGTAGCAGCACAATACGAAGGAGAAGTGACAGCAGGACAAGAACAAGGCATAGCAGCAGAATAGTAACAAGACGTAGCAGCAGCATTAAAACGAGCTACATCAGCAGAATATTAACATGACGTGAGAATATGAAGATAACATAGTAGCAAAATGTTAAGAAGGCATGGCAGAATAGAAAGAGGTAGCGGGAAATGAAGAAACAGAAATATATGAACACGTAGTAGAACATGAACACACAGTACAAAATATGAAGTTGGTGTGACAGAATATGAAGATTAGGTAGCGAATATGAAGATAACATAGCGGTATATGGAGATTACATAGCAGGTCTTGAATATGTCGAAAAAAAAAGTTGACACATCTGAGGTATACGAAGAAGATGTAGGAGGCAATTATGAAAAAAAAAGATTTGGGTTACGAGTATGAACAAGAATGATTTGATATAGAAGACGTAGCAGAATATGAGGATGACATAACAGAATGTGACAGTGATCTAAAAGATTCTGAAAGATGGCATAACAGACTATAAAGATGATGTAGCAGAATATGAAGACTATGTAGCAGAATATGAAGACGATGTGGTAGAACGCAACTTAGGTTCAGAATATGAAGCAGATGAAGCAGCAGAATACGAATAAGCCATAGGAGCAAAACATCAAGATAGCACAAAAATCATGATGAGGTAGCAGATGACTCTCAAGAACTTGCAGCAGAATATGAAGAATACATAAAAGAAGTATATGAACAAAACGTAGCAGCACATAAAAACAGACATTGTAGAAGATGAAGATGACATAGCAGATGAAAATGAAGAAGACGTAGCAGCACATATGAAAGCTGTAGGAGCACATAAGAAGATGACCTAGGAGCAGAACATGAAGAACGTAGCAGAACATAAATTGTAGCTAGGAGAAGGATATAAAACAAAACACGTAGCAGCATAATACGAACAAGACGTAGCAGGATATTAAACAGATGCAGCAGCAGATGTAAAATAACAAGACATAGTAGCAGAATATTAGCAAGCTATAGCAGCCGAATCAGGATAAAACGTTGCAGAAAATGAAAATAACATAGCAGCTGAAATGAAGAAAACAGGAGATTATGAAGAACACATAACAGATTATTAGAGGTAGCAGGAAATGATGAAAGAGCAGAATATCAGCATGTCGCCGAATATGAACATGTAGTAGAACATGACAACAGAGAAGGAAAAAATGAAGCGTACGTAACAGCAGAATTAGAACTACTGGAATAAGAATTTGATGTAGCAGAATATGAGGAGTATTTTGCGGAAAATGAAGACGACATTGGAGATTATAAAAAAGACATATCTGAAGAATCCGAAGAAGACAAAGCAAAATATATAGAAGGCTTAGGAGAAGATAATGAAGGTGTAGTTTGATCCTCTAAAGAAGACATAGCAGATTATACGGAATAAATTGCACAATATGAAGATGATGAAGTTTTATGAGGGTGACATGACAGACTAATAGGATGACAGATCATGAAAAAAACCTTGAAGAAGTGTAATAACAAGACATAGCAGCAGAATTATAGAAATTTATAGCAGCCGAGTAATAATAAAACGTAGCAGAATATCGAGATAACGTAGCAGCTAAAATGAAGAAGACAGGAGAATATGAAGAAGACAGCAGACTACTAGAGATAGCAAGAAATGATGAAAAAAACTGAATATGAGCATGCTGCCGAATAGGAACATGTAGTAGAACATGACGACGGAGAAGGAAAAAAATGAAGCATACGTGACAGCAGAATTAGAACTACCGGAATATGAAGTTGATGTAGCAGAACATGAAGAGTATTTTGCAGAAAATGAAGACGACATTGGAGAATACAAAAACACATAGCTGAAGAATACGAAGACATAGCAAAATGTTTAGAAGGCATAGCAGAAAATATGAAAGATGTAGCTGCATCATATAAAGAAGATATAGCAGAATATATAGAATACATTGAACAATATGACGATGATGAAGTAGAATATGAGAATGATGGGAAGGACCAATAATATGACGCAGCAATATATGAAGACATAGCAGCAAAATATGATGAAGCCATAGCCATACAACATGAAGGCACAGAAAAGTATGAAGGTGACAGCAGATGAATATGAAGAGTTAGCAGAAGTTTGAGAAGAAAACATTGCTGCAAATTATTGACAAGACTGAGCAGCAGAGAATTACCAAGGCGTAGCATGAGAAGAAAAAGACATTGTAGATTATGAAGATGACGTTGCAGACGAATATGAATCTGACATATCAAATGAAAATGAAGAAGAGGTAGCAGATGAAACTTAACACGACATAGCAGGAGAATTTGAGAAAGACAAGCAAGAAAATACGAAGATATAGTACAGCTTGAAGACATAGCAGAAAGCGAAGAAATAGGAGAGTATGAAGATGTAGCATAACATGAAGACATAGTAGCAGATTAGAAACAAAAACTGAATATGCAAAAAAATAGCAGCAGAGTGTGAAGAAGGCGTAGCAGAAGTCTGTTAGATCTCATTAATACTGTGTAAAACACAAAAAAATTGTCTGTTAGATCTCAACAATAGTGTGTAAAACACGAAAAATTGTGTGTTAGATCACATTATTACTGTGTAAAACACGAAAAATTGTCTGTTAGATGTCATTACTACTGTGTAAAACAAGAAAACGTTTCTGTTAGATCTCATTAGTACTGCGTAAAACACGAAATATTGTCTGTTAGATCTCATTGTTACTGTGTAGACACAAAAAATTGTCTGTTAGATCTAATTCATACTGTGTATAACAGAAAAAATTGTTTGTTAGATCTCAATTATAGTGTGTAAAACACAAAAAATTGTTTGTTGGATTTCATTATTACTGTGCAAAAAAACAAAAAATTGTAAGTTAGATCTCAATAATACTGTGAAACGCGAAAATAATGTCTGTTAGATCTGAATAATACTGTGTAAACACCGAAAATTATCTGTTATATCTCATTGATACTGTCCAAAACACGAAAACTTTACTGTTAGTTCTTATTGATACTGTGTATAACTGTTTGTTAAATCTCAATTATTCCGCGTAAAACACAAAAATTGTCTGTTAGTTCTCAATAATACTGTGTAAAACACAAATAATTGTAAGTTAGATGTCAATAATACTGTGAAACGCGAAAAATTGTCTGTTAGATCTCAATAATACTGTGAAAAACACCAAAAATTGTCTGCTAGATCTCATTGACTATGTGTAAAACACGAAAAAATTGTCTGTTAGATCTCATTATTACAGTCTAAAACACAAAAAAATGTCTGTTAGATCTCAACAATACCGTGTAAAACACAAAAAATGTTTGTTAGATCTCATTATTATTGTGTAAACACGAAAAACTGTCTGTTATATCTCAATAATACTGTTTAAATCATAAAACACTTCTTTTAATTCTCAATAGTACTACGTAAAAACAAGAATAATTGTCTGTTCGATCTCATTATTACTGTGTAAAACACAGAAATTGTATGTTGGATCTCAATAATACTGTGTAAAACACAAAAAAATGTCTGTTAGATCTCATCAATATTGTGTAAAACACGAAAAACTGTCTATAAGTTCTCATTGATACTGTCCAAAACACGAAAAATTGTCTGTTAGATCTAATTGATACTCTGTATAACAGAAAAAATTGTTTGTTAGATCTCAATTAAACTTTGTAAAACACAAAAAATTGTTTGTTGGATCTCGTTAATCCTGTGTAAAACACAAAAAATTGTAAGTTCGGTCTCAATATTACAGTGAAACACTGAAAAACTGTCTGTTAAATCTCAATATTACTGTGTAAAACACCAAAAATTGTCTGTTAGAATCTAATTAATACTGTGTAAAACACGAAACAATTGTCTGTTAGATCTCATTACACTGTGTAAAACAGGAAAATTTGTCTGTTAGATTTCAACACTAGTGTGTAAAACACGAAAAATTGTGTGTTAGATATCAATAATACTGCTTAAAACATGAAAAATTGTCTGTTAGATCTCAATATTACTGTGTAAAACACAAAAAATTGTCTGTTAGGTCTCATCAGTATTGTGTAAAATACGAAAAATTGTCTGTTAAATCTCATTGATACTGTCCAAAACACAAAAAATTGTTTGTAAGTTCTAATTCATACTGTGTATAACAGAAAAAATTGTTTGTTAGATATCAATTATACTGTGTAAAACACAAAAAATTGTTTGTTGGATCTCATTAGTACTGTGCAAAAAAACAAAAAATGTAAGTTAGATCTCAATAATACTGTGAAACACGAAAAATTGTCTGTTAGATCTCAATAATACTGTGAAAAACACCAAAAATTGTCTGTTAGATCTCATTACCTTTGTGTAAAGCACGAAAAATTGTCTGTTGGATCTCAATATTGCTGTCTAAAACACAAAAAATTGTCTGTTAGATCTCAACAATACCGTGTAAAACACAAAAAAATGTCTGTTAGATCTCATTACTTGTGTAAACACGAAAAACTGTCTGTTATATCTCAATAATACTGTTTAAATTATAAAAAATTTCTTTTAAATCTCAATAATACTACGTAAAACAAGAAGAATTGTCTGTTCCATCTCTATATTACTGTGTAAAACACAGAAATTGTCTCTCAGATCTCAATATTACTGTGTAAAACACGAAAAACTGTCTGTTAGATCTCATCAATATTGTGTAAAACACGAAAAATTGTCTATAAGTTCTCATTGATACCGCCCAAAACACGAAAAAATTGTCTGTTAGATCTAATTGATACTGTGTATAACAGAAAATATTGTTTGTTAGATCTCATTTATACTGTGTAAAACATAAAAATTATCTGTTACATCTCATTAATAGTGCGTAAAACACAAATAATTGTAAGTTAGATCTCATTAATACTGTGAAACATGAAAAATTGTCTGTTAGCTCTCAATTATACTGTGTAAAACACCGAAAATTGTCTGTTAGATCTCAATTACTCTGTGTAAAACACGAAAAATTTTCTGTTAGATCCTAATAATACTGTGTAAATACACGAAAAATTGTCTGTTAGATCTCAACAATACTGTGTAAAATGCAAAAAATTGTCTGTTATCTCATTATTACTGTGAAACACGAAAACTTTTCTGTTAGATGTCATTATACTGTGAAAACACGAAAAATTGTCTTTTAAATCTCATTATTACTGTTTAGACACAAAAAATTGTCTGTTAGATATCAATAATACTGCTTAAAACATGAAAAATTGTCTGTTAGATCTCAGTATTACTGTGTAAAACACAAAAAATTGTTTGTTAGATCTCATCAATATTGTGGAAAACACGAAAAATTGTCTGTTAGATCTCATTGATACTGTCCAAAACAAAAAAAATTGTCTGTTATATCTCATTCATACTGTGTATAACAGAAAAAATTGTTTGTTAGATCTCGATTATACTGTGTAAAACACGAAAAATTATCTGTTAGATCTCAATAATACTGTGAAACACGAAAAATTGTCTGTTAGATCTCAATAATACTGTGTAAAACACCAAAAATTGTCTGTTAGATCTCAATATTACTGTGTAAAACACAAAAAATTGTCTGTTAGATCTCATCAATATTGTGTAAAACACAAAAGATTTTCTGTCAGATCTCATTGATACTGTCCAAAACACGAAAAATTGTCTGTTAGATCTAATTGATACTGTGTATAACAGAAAAAATTGTTTGATAGATCTCAATAATACCGTGTAAAACACAAGAAATTGTCTGTTAGATCTCATTGATACTGTCCAAAACACGAAAAATTGTCTCTTAGATCTAACGCATACTGTGTATAACAGAAAAAAATGTTTGTTAGATCTGAATTATACTGTGGAAAACACAAAAAAATTGTTTGTTGGATCTCAATTAATGCTGTGTAAAACACAAAAAGTTGTAAGTTAGGTCTCATTATAACAGTGAAACACGAAAAATTGTCGGTTAGATCTCAATAATACTGTGTAAAACACCAAAAATTGTCTGTTAGATCTCATTTATACTGTCCAAAACACCAAAAATTGTCTGTTAGATCTCATTAACTCTGTGTAAAACACGAAAAATATTCTGTTAGATCTTAATAATACTCTGTAAAAACACGAAAAATTGTCTGTTAGATCTCAATAATACTGTGAAACACGAAAAGTTGTCTGTTAGATCTCAATATTACTGTGTAAAACACGAAAAACTGTGTGTTAGATGTCATGACTAATGTGTAAAACACGGAAACTTTTCTGTAAGATCTCATTATTACTGTGTAAAACACTAAAAATTGTCTTTTAAATCTCATTATTACTGCTTAGACACGAAAAATTGTCTGTTAGATATCAATAATACTGCTTAAAACATAAAATATTGTCTGTTAGATCTCAATATTACTGTGTAGAACACAAAAAATTGTCTGTTAGATCTCATCAACATTGTGTAAAACACGAAAAATTGTCTGTTAGATCTCATTGATACTGTGCAAAACACAAAAAATTGTCTGTTAGATCTCATTATTACTGTGTAAAACACAAAAAATTATCTTTCAAATCTCATTATTACTGTTTAGACACGAAAAATTGTCTGTTAGATATCAATAATACTGCTTAAAACATTAAATATTGTCTGTTAGATCTCAATATTACTTGTGTAAAACACAAAAAATTGTCTGTTAGATCTCATCAATATTGTGTAAAACACAAAAAAATTGTCTGTTAGATCTCATTGATAATGTCCAAAACACAAAAAATTGTCTGTTAGATCTAAATCATACTGTGTATAACAGAAAAATTGTTTGTTAGATCTCAATTATACTGTGTAAAACACAAAAAATTGTTTGTTGAATCTCATTATTACTGTGCAAAAAACAAAAAAAATTGTCTGTTAAGTCTTCTTACACAGTGTAAAACACGAAAAAATGTCTGTTAGATCTCAACAATACTGTGTAAAACACGAAAATATGTGTGTTAGATCGCATTATTACTCTGTAAAACACGAAAAATTATCTGTTAGATGTCATTACTACTGTGTAAAACAGGAAAACGTTTCTGTTAGATCTCATTAATACTGTGTAAAACACAAAAAACTGTATGTTAGATCTCAATAATACTGTGAAGCATGAAAATTGTCTCTTAGATCTTATTATACTGTCCAAAACACGAAAAATTGTCGGATGGATCTAATTGATACTGTGTATAACAGAAAAAAATGTCTGTTAGATCTCAATTATACGGTGTAAAACACAAGAATTTGTCTGTTAGATCTCACTATTACTGTGTAAACACAAAAATTGTAAGTTAGATCTCAATATTATTGTGAAACACGAAAAATTGTCTGTTAGATCTCAATAATACTGTGTAAAACACTAAAAATTGTTCGATTAGATCTCAATATTACTGTGTAAACACAAGAAATTGTCTGTTATATCTCAATAATACTGTGTAAAACACAAAAAATTTTCTGATAGATCTCATTGATACTGTCAAAACACAAAAAATTCTCTGCTAGATCTCATTAACTATGTGTAAAAAATTGTCTGTTAGATCTCATTGTTACGATGTAAACACGAAAAATTGTCTGTTAGATCTCAATATTACTGCTTAAACATAAAAAATTGTCTGTTAGATCTCAAAAAACTGGTAAAACACGAAAATTTGTCTGTTAGATCTCATCAATATTGTGTAAACACGAAAATTTGTCTCTTAGATTTCAATAATACTGTCCAAAACACGAAAAATTGTCTGACAGATTTATTGATACTGTGTATAACAGAAAACATTGTTTGTTAGATCATCAATTATAGTGTGTAAAAACACAAGAAATTGTCTGTTAGATCTCAT
>WOVY01002232.1:0-107555 GCA_013436015.1 Rhipicephalus annulatus | reverse complement strand
AAACGCAGTCATAAGCTCTGCGAGCCAACACAGTGTGTGAAGTGAATACTCCGGCTTTCTCATTGCGTCACGTGGGACGAAAGGCGGTGAACTTTTGGAAGATATTGCGCATCATATAATTTTTTTCGTAAGTCACGCCTTCAAAAAGCGCGCAACCGGGGCCAGCTTACGAATTCGCATAGCGACAAACCTGCTCGGGAACCATCGGCTTTCCGGCAGCGCCGGCCGCGGCCCGCTGGGCAACGTATCTATAAACGTTGCCGCTGGGCAGCTTCGGCTACGCAGCTGGAAAATTCTCCGGAAGTGATGCGCTCTCATGCAGTCATCACTTGGCCATCAGTCATTTCGGGATCTAAATGCTCTGGCTACGCTCAAGTGATGATTTGATCGACGTTATCTTCACCTGTTAGTGCTACAGCAAACATTTTGAATTATGACCTCCTGGCAAATTCTATCGATGAAAAAGCGATGAAACCTAAGACGTCAAAGTCAACTATTGTGCAAGACACATTACAGCAATAGTATGTTCAACTAGGTTGGCATATGTAATGGGTTCTTGTACAAGGGTATAGGGGCCAGATACTGTTTCTTCAAAACTTTTGACTGTTTGCCCGGAAGACGTATTGTTCTCGCTACGATGCATTCCAGTTTGAGTGCCCAGATAACGGCTCTGCTTTTGGCTCAAGGCCACTTTAAAGACGCCTACAACAGGTGCTAGTCCTTCAATACTTTATCTCGTATTGCTAAAAGTATTTAGGTCACCACCAGTAATTTTACTCGAAATGGATATTTCGCAATGGGGAACATTGTACTCGTTGCTCTTTAAGCATCAGATTAATCTTGCCCGTTCATTCAAACTGAGGGTGTTATCCATGCGAACCAAAACACATTTCTCAAACCTGCAAGGGTAGTAAAACTGTCAGTATTCATATAACATAATCCTAGTCACCACTCTAAACACCTTATATTTTGTTTTTATTTTTAATGAAGCCGTACTGCTTCTACCTTAGTAGACGCGTCACCTAAATTCTCCGCGCATTTTACCTCACGCAACTCCTTCCGCACTCGCACCGCCTTCAAAAGCAACGCCACAGACGAAGCGCGGGAACGACAAACCGCCCTTGAATTCGGTAGCGAAATTCGAGGGCACTGCGATCCACAGTGCAAGCACGAAACCATGCGGTATGTCTCAGTGTGTCGGGAGGGTTCTCACGCGAGCTACAGAAGTAGTGCGTACGTGCATCAACGGAGCGTTGTGTAAGCTGGAAATGCGCGACCTGCCTCGGGGGGTGAACGAGAATCCGGTGCTATCAGGCGATCTCGCACATCACGTACCTCTTGTTCGAGTGCACCGGCGAACGACTAAACCGGACTTACAAAGTGCACGTGTGAGGAGCGGTGCGGACGTTTTTGTTTTTCCACATAGATTCTTATTTCTTTTTTTTGATGGTAGCATTGGGTTGTAACGTGGTCAGCGTACAGATTGCAGTAGCAACTCCGTGGACCACCCTGTACCTGCACCTTGGAAACAACTGTGCAGTAGCATGACGTTTTGCCTCAGCTGCACATCACCTTAAGTCAAATACCGTTGGCGTATCGACAATCGTTTGTTCACAACCGTCGCGCTTGAACGCATATGGCATGAAAAAAAAATGATGATGATAGCATGATCACATAGTCATGCGCATACCAGCAATGCAAATGTGGCGAGCCGCAGGAGATGCGTTTATCACCTTCAAATCCGAAAATCCAACAGCCACATTGAACAGTAGTCTTTCTACAGTAAACTTCCGAAGGCAACGCATGGATTTCGACAGTGTAGCCGTTATAGCCGCTCACAATGGGCGTGCACTTCGTGCGTCGGTGATGCCGATACGCATTCGTGTGCCTACTGCACCTCATCTGACGGCTCTTATGGACCATAAAGGTTTGATACGGAGTCGGCACTTGACGGCAGTGCCGTTTCCTCGGTGCGACTTCACACGGTCACCATGCCGCTTGCTAGTCATAGTTACGGCGAGGAAACAGCGCAGTGGCCGACGAAAAAATTCGGGAATCGTCTATCCTGCGCGAAGCTAAGCAAGATGACGGCACGTTTTCACAGGTTTCACCGGGCTGCACGGTACTTGGCGAGACAGCTCAGACCATTGAGCCATAACGGCGGCCGGAGAGGGAGATACGGGCTCTTGGGGAAGGAAGCGGCGCACATCCTTCTTTGATGGCCTCGCAGCCGGTGCGACTACTGACTTCGTTTCCGTGGTGCGCGTAGCACTGACCTAGGGGGGAAGTCGCGCCCGAGATGACGACGATCTGTGGAGGTCGTCTTTTCGTTTTTGTGTATGCGTGTGTTTTTAGCTGCAGTATTTTTTTCTCATCTCTATGTCTCTCTTGCGTTTACGGTCTTCTAAAAGAAAAGGCGAGGGTTGAGGAGGTATGCGTAACACGCTGGACGCTCGCGCGTGCGGGGACGTCGGAAACGCGTTAGCCCAGTGATCCCGTTTCTATACAGCGTGAGGCGCTGACCGCCGGCTATCCATTGTGCTCCTGGCCTATGCGCGCCGCGGCTTTCAAGGTTGGCGGGGCTGCAGTCGGGCAGAGAATTGGACGACGGCGATAGACAAAGGAAAGAATCAGTGGAGAAAATGAAGATGAAAGAAACCTGCCAAAAGCGGCCAACACGTGCACTAATGACGCGTACGCATGTATACACACACACAATTCACCACTTGCACGCATCACCTACCACGCGGCGGTGGATGACATGGTTTCGTTGTTAGAAAAAGTTGACCGTGACCTCTCTTCTATCTGCTCTATTTCAAAAAAAAGGCCTAGGAGGGGTGTTGCGTTTTCTCCAATCGACGTGCAAACGGGGACGAAAGGGTGCTGGACACGGGATCCGCGACAAGTGAGAATTTCCCATCCGCGTACGCATAGCGCTTGTAGTATGACGAATAAGTCGCTCCGGCCGTCATTGGCTGAAATGTTTTGACGTCTGCATTCTTGTAGGAGTCATAAAAGCGAACATGTTTAAGCTCGTGCTCGATTGGTCCGGTGGTTCGCAAAACTCTGACGAGCGGTGACGTCATCATGCGTCACCTAGCAACGTGATGGAAGCAGGAAAGGAGGAGGAGAGGATAAGTGGAAAGAGGGTACGAAAAGAACTAAAACAAGCCAAAATTTCTTGGCGAGGCAGGATTTTAAACCGGGCATGCACGCTCTGAAGGCGAGAGTCGTACGCTGGCAGACATGCTAGCAGATAAAGGGTTTGTGAGAACCATAACATTCCGTTCCTATGGCGAGAGAACGAGAGGAAAAAATATAGAGAGAACGCCTCAACTCGGCTTTCCTACAAACAATTTCACAGTAGTTAAAAGAACGTCGCCATGCTAGGCTGCGTGCTGTAGTGAGCAAATTTTTATCGGTTATGTTCGCATGTGGCCACTCGACCATCTTTCGTAGAGGTGACACTCGTTGTCGTCAGGTTCAATGCATCGTCGAAAGAAAAACACAAAACTTTGAATTGGTACTTCCCTACCCCCATTTTTTTCACGTCCATGTTCTCATCCACTGCTGATGTCAGCGAGTGCCTTTAGCGCACACTCACAGTTCTAGAAAACTATAAGGTTTTGCGTGGTGAAACCACGATGCGATTATGAGTCCGGTTTTTTAATCGACGGTGCGCTCACTTTGCCATTACGCAGGCCTTTAGAATTCGCCTTAATCGAAATGTTACCACCGCGGGCCGGTATCAACACTCCCAGTTCTAATATTTCATGTATAGATGAGCTAACATAAGATTAGACATGTTGGCATTCTATTTCAGTGTATAACGCAGGGCACATGACGGAAAGTCTTTGTCGTAGTTAGGCGAGAGCCTTTAATGGCTAGTCCGGCCGCCCGTCCGTGCTCTGGAACGGTAGCAGCTGTGGTCTCTCCCGTCTCACACGGTTGCTGAGAGAGTCTGAAGAATAATAATAAATGTTATTGCATGGTCAGTGGAATGGCCTCTGGCTTCCAGCGAACATACTTCGTAATTTACGAATTGTCCCTTGAATTGTTTTACAATATTATAGGGCGCTTGAAGTTGAAACACATACACGAATACCAGTGAAAGTGTACGGGAGTAGTTCAGTTACGACAGCTTCGTTGGTGAACAACTCCATGTAATATGCCTGTGCCGTGGTGGCTCCAGTACCCAGTTGCCGCAAGTTATCTTTACACACGAAGTCGAAGGAGACACAATAGATATGTTAACTTTTGTTCAAGATTGCCTTACCTTTCGCACATTTCAATGCGAAGTCAGCGGAAAATTTCCCTCACACTCTCACTTCATTGTCTGTTATCCTCGTATGATTTGGAACCTTCATGACCGACTGTATGGCGAGTCTTGCGGCCGACAGGAAATAAAATTTATACAGGCGTTGTTAAGAAAGCAGCGCGTTCAGTTTCCAAATATAACAGCTGGCTTCATGTAAAATATTGTACGAGAGAGAAGAGATGAACTGGTCTTTAGAAAAGTCCAGAAACGTCGGCCTTGGATGTGCGTTACTCTATAGCCCGCTGGTTGGTCGCTTCGCTTCTCAGTAGCCTGAAATGATATTTTGGCAAAGGGGTAGGGTATAAAATGATTGATGATGATGATGAAGCGAAAGAGGTGCGCATAGCACGTAGAGCGGAGAAACTTAAATTGGTCAAGAAAGGAAAGAGATAAAATATATCGTAGAGAATGAAAGAAAGAGCGGCATGCATATAACCTGTTCTGAAATGTTTAAATATGTTTTCTTCATTATCGACGACTGAAAGTCGGCTCGGGACACGAGTCACTGTGCACGAGGACGAACGTTCTGGACAGCGCGCGCAGAAGAAGAAGAAGACTTCGCTGACTGGCACGACGCAAAAAAATCGGGTGCTCGACTTGCAAGACATTCACCGTCTCTGCAGACGTCCAACATGGCATCCGACGCTACAGCGCCAAGGCCGCCTGATTTTTGCAACTCGTTGCAGAGGAGTGGGTCGCGGATCAGAGGTTCCTTTGGCTTCCAGCAGCGGGCGTCTGCAGAGATGCCCCACACGAGCCTTCAGTACGCCGGAGTCGCGATAGCTCTGGTTGCCCAGTCCGTCATCGCGGTCGTGGCTGGCGTCGCGATATACCTGCTGCTAGCAAGGCGAGTCATCCAAGACCAGGACACGGAGGACGCCGAGTACAGCGGGAGGAGCGAGAGCGTGCTGCAGACGCTGTGGCTCGCCGGCAACACGAGTCTCGACCCGTGCACCGATTTCCGTCGTTACGTGTGCTTCAAGTACGATCGGTTCCAGACTCCGGGCGCCTTCATGAACAGCGCGCAAAAGGTATCTCCCGCCTTGGGAGGGCTCTCCCGGAACGAAGCCGGAAGGCTGCTGTTCGCCTACTACAGGTCCTGCTTGTCCGCGCAGTGGAGGAGCCAGGACTCCGGTCGAGCGGCAGTCAGGGCCGTGCTTCAGGTCACCGAGGCTTCCCCTTCCATGTCCTCGCTTCACCTATTCTTCATCATTGTGAAGCTGAACCTCGCGTACGGCCTGCACGGAAACATCGTCATTTACCGAATCAACTACGGCAATCATCCACTCTCCCTGGCGCCCGCGACGTGGAGGTACATCCGACGAACGTTTCCTCTCGACGATTCGCTCCTTCTGGTCATCCCGAAAGTTGTGCCTTTCCTAGCGGCCTTGAAACATCCTTCAACTAGGCACATCATTTCAGTCGCGCTCTCTGAACTCCAAAACGAATTCGACTTTAACGTCACCATGGACGAGCTTCACGAGATTGCCAAAGATCTTCAAGAAGCCACGCCACGCGTTTCGAGTTACTTTCGGTCGCCCGCCTCCTCACTGGGAGCTGTCACCTCGGGCGTACCGCTGCGGTTGTGGGAAGACCTGGTCCAGAGGTTCACGGGCAAGAAGATGTGCTCCAACGTAATTCATTCTCCGGTCTCAGATTTGCACCACCGGTTCCTGGAGATCCTAGATACGAAACGGCAGCCGAGCGCGATAGCCCTGGTGACTCTCGAGGCGGCGCTATCTCTGGCCATACCATCGACGCAGACGTACCAGAACACAACACACGGCACGTACGAGTTCTGCGAGAAAGCTACGCGACAATTGGTGGTTTTGTGGGCGCTCGAAGACCTGCTGACTTTCTCCGCCAAAGAGGAGCACAACCAGGCCATATTCGACGCTTTTGACTGCCTCGTTCGCACCACCGCCAATGAGGTCGAGCGCATACTGGAACCCGAGGACACGGCGCTGGCGAAGCTTCTGCTTCAAAGCCTCCGCCTCGTTCTGCCTTATCACATCGTACCTCTGGACTTAAGGTTGCCGAGCTTCACTGACGACTTTTACCTCAACGTCCTATACGCCCGGGAATTCGCTGTCACCGCTTTCCGCTACAGACCCCCTGAAGGCCAAGATCCAACCCTGAAGTTCTCCTTGGTGACCCTGACGAACATGCCCAATCCCAGAGTGATTGTCGTTGATTCCAAGCTCTACACGGCCTCTACGCTGGATTACAAGACACACCTGCTGAGAAACGCGCTGTTCGGCTTCGTCCTGGCCGATCGAATCTGGTCGGCGCTGTTTAGAATCCGCTGGAGCGACGCGAGTCGCAGAGCTCTCGAGAGATACGCGAATCGTTTCCGCCCTGACTCGAGCTTTTTCTCCTTTGTCTCGAGGCCTTACCTGGCGCTGAGGACGTGTGTCATCGCGTTGAGGCTGCACCGGTGGCACAAGCTGGATTTACGCTGGAGCACGTGGCATCTGTCACTGAGCCAAGCGTTCTACAACCTTGTGGTGTTTCACTTTTACTGCGAGCACAACGGCGCAACCAGTCGTGCACTTCAACACATAGTCAGTGAGATGACGATGCACAACGAAGACTTCCTCGTAGCTTTCAGGTGTAGCCGACCTATCGCAAGGAAATAGACTGACAAACGACGCTACCCTACATCTTATGCGTTCTCATGTACAATTAAACGATATTCAGCATACTTGGTAATTATAATTTACATACATTCTATGTCTTCGGTGTTGCCTTGTTTTTCGGAAAATGCGATTATTTCAATTTTCACGTGTGGCCGCTGATGCCACCAGTGGTCTGGCTCGCAATGTTATCGCCTTTCTTTTAACGCGAAAATGTTTTATGCCGAGGTCTACTGAAATTTCAGTGACGTATTTCCGTTGCATAAATGACGTCGAAAAAAATGTACATGATCAGATGGCGATGGAGTTCTGTCAACTGAAGTCCAACTCTCGACTATTTGGTTCGCGACAAATGGAAACATTATGCACCGCGCCACGGTCACACACATTTTCGGCATTACAAACGCGCCTATATCTTGCACTTAACTCTCACGGTACTCTTGTTCAGTCGGGTTCTGTCGCCCTTTGCGAGCAGTTTACGGAAGTGATGAGTCACGACTAGCCTACGTGATTAGCTGCTGAAACACGCGTTGCTACGCGTCCGTCGCAGTATTGTCTACGTCTTAATACACCGCGAAGTGGCAGCCTTAGCCCAAGTGTCGGCGTCGCTCATAAAATTAGCTCTGCGACACACGTCTGCCTCGTCTGACACCACGTTCCCCGCTCCCGCTCGCCAAGAACAATCGCGGCCGGACAGGGGATAGTCTGGACACACGACATGCGTTGCGTTTCCCTCTGAGTGCGGCCGTGCTGTAACTGGTGTTCAAAAGATTCGTCTTTAAAAGTCGAACGCGATAGTGATATGCTGTCTCCAATGCGTACTTTGAATTAATCTTTTCGAATTCGCTATAAACATATAAGGTTGTCCTAAGTGAATACGCGCGATAACGTGTGTGCCTTTTGTATACCAGGCGGCTAGCTTTAAATGTCGGGGCTTAAAGTTGGTGCAACGCTTCTCCGGGTGTCACGCTTCTCAAAAGAATGATGAAGGATGGCATAGCGAATGCCTCCGTGCAACACAAAAATTTTGATTTATGACCTAGTGGGTACCCTGAAAGTGTGCTTGTAGCAGTTACCCAACAGTGTTTAATGTTTAAAAAAATATGCCTGCGTAGACCACGCAGCACAGTCACGGCGAAAGCAGAGAGGAAGGCCCCTCTAGAGACCGCTGTAAACTTTTTTGAGACAACTAATACAAATACGCATGCAAGGCACTCACCACTCCATAAACCATCAGAACTTCCATCAAGTAGATAAGCGTGTACAATGCCATTACTCGTCATTCTGTGGAGAGGTGTGGTACCGCAACACATATTGAGGGCATTATGTGCGCTTTGTTTGCGCAGTGGCTGATGATGATGAAGAATTGTGGCGGAGCCTTTTGATAGAAGAAATTAACGACGTACTCGTGGCGCAATTCGCAGTGTGCGACGCCTCTTTGTTCTTTTGATCTACGACACAACGTTACACATGTTAACACTTTTGCCTGCCCGACATGACACCTTTAGAGGGCATTTTATTGCGAAGGAGGTTAAAGCGCCAACGTTGCTCTGTGGTAGAATACTCGACTGCCACGCATAGAGCCAGGGTTGAAATCGCTTCTGTTTCTAAAAATCTCTTCTTCGCCTCCTTTTTTCTTATTTCGCGCGAGAGCTATTACGGACACCGGCGGCAGCGTGGCAACTATACGGTACCAAAATCTGCCCCTGTTGGGATGTCATAACATCTTTCGCGATAACATATATACGGCCTCTCAATATCAAGCAATGAAGTCAACCTGTGTTACATACCACTGGTGGTGGCTGTATGTTTCCACCCACCACCTACCTATAGCCATTGGTAAGCAGCCACTCCGTGCTCTCGGCCATGACTCTGGTAACAGTGTTATGCCACAGGCATAGCCCTCGATCCCGGCTGCGGCGGCTGCATTTCCGATGGAGGCGGAAATGTTGTAGGCTCGTGTGCTCAGATTTGGGTGCACGTTAAAGAACCTCAGGTGGTCGAAATTTCCGGAGCCCTCCACTACGGCGTCTCTCATATTCATGTGGTGGTTTTGGGACGTTAAACCCCACATATCAATCAATGGCCCTCTTTCGGGAGCGCTTCTTTCCACAATAACGAGGCAGTTTCGGGGAACTCTTCCCCCTCTCAGCGCCACGTTCCACGCATACTGCGGAGAGCCATCGTGCAGTTCCGGGAAAAGCGTCGCCTCCTACGCCGAGCCACCGTGTAGTTCCGGGCAAAGCTGCGTCTCCCCCGGTGAGCACCGGGAACTGGTCCCAGAGAAAAGACCAAAAACCTTATTTAAGGCCGTGCCGGCCCAATGTTTGAGGATTTTTGCCCCAGCCGACGTCGTCGTGCTGGCTGGCTTTGTACAAACTATAACCTGCTATAGTAAACGTTCCTACCTGTTGCTGTTTTCTTAACGACTGCCTCCCTATTCCGCCTCTGGGTGAAGGCTTCAGCTACGTCCGTTCGGCTGCTCACCTCTCTTGGGTATATCGCTACCACCGCAACACAGCGAATTCCCAACAGTGATGGCAGTGGTGGAATGCCATCAAACCCACATTCCTAACAACAGTGATGGTAGTTGGGGCCCTTATTATATCGCAGTGGAAGCTAAATTAGGATGCTGAAATCACAACAAGAGCCGGTTTAATCACTGCAGTTCTACGCCGTCACCAACGCTGTTGTCCGTGACCGCTACGCTTTCGCTATATATATATATATATATATTGTAATGATGACAAAGCGGCGATCGTGCTCGGCGCATACGTGGCGGGACGGAGAAGACGAGGAAGAGGAGAAAGCAGAAGAAGAACAGCCGGCCTGCAGCAAAGGCGTTGTCTCTTATTTCTCGTCTTTACAATGGCGCAGTCGCGAACTACTGACCCCGATATCCCTGCGTCCACTACACTTCGAAGTGGACGAGTGCTCTCGAACTCCCCACCGATCACGGACGGCGTCCAAGCCTCCACGGCGGCACCGCATCATGACTGCAGCGAGGCCATTTCTCGAGGCTTCTCTCTGTTCGCCCAAGAGCTCAAGACATCCGGGTTTGGCTGCGCCTCTTTTGGATCGTTCAACGAGAACGAAATTCCATATTTTCATGGATTCAAGGATGACCCTACCAACTGGGTAAGCGTGATAAACTCGGTTGCCCTTAAATACTCGTGGAGCGACACGATTAAGAAGTCGGTCGCTGAAGGACGTTTGCGAGGATCTGCCCAAGCGTGGCATCGTTTCCAAGGCAGTACATACGCTACATGGCAAACATGGAGCGCGGCCCTGATGTCCGCGTTTGCGCCGCTTCCGAGCGCTTACGACGACCGTTTCATGACCATGCGGTCACGCCGGCAAGGTGCAACCGAGGACGTCGCGACTTACATCTACGACAAGCTGGACCTTTTACAAGCTTGCGATATACAGTGGACCTCCTCCGCAGCCAGGCAGTACATCATCGACGGGATCCATGACTCGACGCACGCAGCCGTCTTGTCCGCCTACAACCACCCAGTCCACATCTCCACTTTCGTACGCCAGGCAATGGAGTTGCAGGACACGTCTCATCGCCGGGCGGCTGCAGTTGGCCCAAAGGAGCCAGCTTCACCGAGACGCGGATGCTATACGTGTGGCCGCATCGGGCATGGGTATAAAAGCTGCCCACAAAGCCAACCTCAAGCGATGCAATATCAATCACGCCCACTTCCAACCCTCAAGGTCCGCGTCGACGGCATCGGAGAACTGACAGCTCTCGTTGATACCGGAGCTCAACGTACGGCGTTGCTTCGCCGCCACGCCTCCGAACCTCTCCAGCCTTGGACTGAGCCACCACTGAGGGGTCTCGGTGGCGACGTACTACCGGTCGGTGCCCTAAACCTACAACTCAACACCGAGGCCGGCAGCAAGTTTTTGTCCTCGGTGCCCGTCTTCGACGACCTGCCCACAGACATGGTTTTAGGGGCCGACTACCTGCTCTCCGGGGAAGTGCGCCTCACGGTGGAAGGAAATACCGTCAACCTCCATCCTGTGGCTCCAACTGTGCCTCCGGCGCAATCCCAAGGTGAGCTGACGACGCCACTTACACTTCCCGCAATACTCGAGAGGCACGCATCGCTCTTCGCTGATACTACTAATCAGCTTCCCGGAACTAGCGTGCTAGTGCACCATATTACGACCGACAATCATCCGCCGGTGTCCATACCGTTACGTAGATATGCCGAACGAGAGCGGATATTAATTGACCAGCAGGTGCAAGAAATGCTTGCCGCAAGCATAATCAGGCCATCTTCTAGCCCGTGGGCAGCACCTGTTGTCCTAGTCCGTAAAAAGGACGGCAATCTCCGATTCTGTGTTGACTACCGAGAGCTGAACAAGCACACCATACCAGACTCGTACCCGCTGCCACGCATTGACGACGCTATTGACGCCGTACGAAAAGCGAGGTTCTTTTCGTCGCTAGATTTAAAAGCAGGGTATTGGCAGATCAACGTGGCTGAAGAAGATAAGTTTAAGACGGCCTTCCGAACACCATCTGGCTTGTACGAGTTTAATCGGATGCCGTTCGGTCTGCGAACTGCTCCAAGCACCTTTCAGCGTGCCATGAACACAGTGTTAGGCACACTGATAGACCGTGCCTGCGTCGTGTACCTCGATGACGTTCTAGTCATCGGGGAAACAGAAAAACAACATCTACAAAATCTCGACACGGTTCTGCAGAGGCTATACAACACCGGCTTTCGACTTAACCGCGAGAAGTGCCAGTTTGGGTTGACGACAATATCTTATCTTGGTTATCAGATATCTCATAATGGCGTACGACCCTTGCCTGAACGCATAGACGCCGTTGCCAAATACCCTGCACCAACATCTATAAAACAGCTCCAGGTATTCCTAGGAATGGCGTCATACTTGCGCAAGTTTGTACCGAGCTTTGCGTCAACTGCTGCTCCACTCACGGACTTACTGAAGAAAAACGCCCAATTTCAGTGGGGTCCTTTGCAGGATAACGCCTTCCAAACCCTCAAACACCAGCTTACACATAGCCCGGTGCTTTGCCACTTTAATGAAGATTGGATGACAGAAGTCCATACTGATGCGAGTCAGATTGGCCTAGGGGCGGTTTTACTTCAACGTGACTCGAGTGGGCGTGGGCACGTCATCTGCTACGCCAGTCGTAAACTATCGGACGCAGAACGGCATTATCATTCGAATGAACTGGAGTGTTTGGCTGTAGTATGGAGTGTGGATGAAAAGTTCCGCCACTACTTGTTTGGCCGACACTTCACGGTAGTAACAGACAACTCCGCGATTGCGTGGATGTTCCAGAAGCAGCACCTCAAGCACAAGTTTGCCCGATGGATTGTTCGGCTCCAAGACTATACGTACGACATCCGTCACCGTGCTGGAGCACAAAATCAGCTTGCGGACGCTTTATCGCGAAATCCGATCGAGGAATTCTCCACACAAAATCGAGAAACCTGGATCCTGTTTTCTCAACAGGACGTGACCAAGGCTCAGCAAGCCGATGGAAGACTCGCATCCGTTATAGACTCCATTGGCGATGCGGGACGCAATGCCAAGTTTGTCTTACGTAATGGAACGCTGTATCGGCGTCACTGGGCCGATAAAAGCACCGAGTGTCATCTCCTGGTCATTCCTGACACCTTAAGATCGAGCGTACTACGCGCCATCCATGACACTCCCGAGGGAGGCCATGTTGGCTACAGAGCCACCTTACGCAAGGCACAAGAACGTTTTTGGTGGCCGAAAATGGATAAAAGCGTGCGTTCATACGTTGCCAGTTGCGAGATTTGTCAGCAACACAAACGACGTCCTGGAGCTCGACATGGACTTCTTACGCCGATCAAGCCTCCAGAGACAGTTTTCCACACGTTGGGCATAGATCACATCGGGCCTCTTCCAATGACGACAGCGGGCAATCGTTACATTATACTCGCTGTGGACTACTTGTCCAAGTTCGTAGAGGTCGCGGCCGTGCCTTCGCTTGCTGCTAGCCATGTCATCCGATTCCTGAAAGATCGCTTCGAATGGCGACACGGTCTTCCTAACAAGTTGATCTCCGACCGGTCGACCACCTTTCGCAGTCGCGAGCTCCGCACTTACCTACAACAAGCTGGAGTGGACCATCACTTCGCGTCGGCATACCATCCACAGGCGAACGGACTGACCGAAAGGTCGAACCAGACTATCCAGGCTAGACTCGCACCGTACTGTAAGAATCACAAACGAGGTGAGGCCGACTGGGATGATCATCTCCAAGCAGCTGCGTACGCAGTGAACACGGCGGCACACAGCTCCACAGGAATTTGCCCCTACGAGATTGTCTATGGTCAGCTCCCGCAACTGAATGCTACGTTCGGTTTGGACACTCCCGTTAAAGTAGGGCGTTCCGCTGCACGCCAGACACTTTGTCGCGATATCCGTGTGGAGGCGCGTAGGAGGATTGTGCATGCTCAACAGGCACAAAAGCGATACTACGACCGACGCCACCGTCCCGCGCCGAAATACAGTGTAGGTGATGAGGTGTGGCTACAGCGAGGTGCGCCATCGTCTTCAAACAAACTGCACCCAAAGTACGACGGCCCTTACATTATTTCTGAGCGCTTGGGAGATAACACTTGGCGAGTACGTTCCACAGCTTCTGATACGCGCAGAGACAAGAGAAAACGGAATAACTTTGCGGTGCATGTGTCGCGGATGAAGAACTGCATACGTCGGCAAACGTGACATTGGTTTGTGTTTTTCTTACAGGAGTAGACCAGCTGCAGCGTGGCCGAGTGTAATGATGACAAAGCGGCGATCGTGCTCGGCGCATACGTGGCGGGACGGAGAAGACGAGGAAGAGGAGAAAGCAGAAGAAGAACAGCCGGCCTGCAGCAAAGGCGTTGTCTCTTATTTCTCGTCTTTACAATATATATATATATATATATATATATATATATATATATATATATATATATATATTGGCGACTGTCCAAAATCTCAGAGACAAAGAAGGACGTCTCCGCTGGCACGGCTTGCTCGTCTTCGTCTTTTTCGTTCACCGGCACAAAACTGACCCACTGTTCACTGGCACAGAACACCAGGTGGCATTACTCCTCCTCCCAAGAGAGCATCGACCCGATGCTCAAACAAAAGTGTGCACAGCAGTGGGTCGAAGTAGGTAACATAAAGAAACATAAACAAATTAGTGCACGAGAGAAAATGCGTCCTGGGCACGGCAATCGGAAATAAACGGCATTCACTGTTCACATGAAGAGTTCACTGGCACAAGAAGAAAATTCGCATCACCGCGTAAAGTATAATTTTAGGCGGACTACATGTACAGTCTCTGGGCGTGGTAACCTGCGCTGGGGTGATGGCGAGCCTCCGTCTGGAATCACTTTGTAGTTCACGTGGCTCACACGTCTGAGTACTTTGTAAGGTCCAAAGTACTTCCTCAAGAGTTTTTCACTGAGACCTCGCCGCCTAATGGGTGTCCAAACCCAAACTTGGTCACCAGGTTCATAATTAACTTCTCGATGGTGGGTGTTGTACCGCCGTGCATCTGCGCACTGTTGAGTTTGGATGTGCACACGGGCCAGTTGACGTGCTTCCTCAGCGCGCTGAATGTACTCATTGATGTCGGGGGCTAATTGGTCGAGCTTGTCGATGTCCTCATATGGAATCATGGCGTCTAGCATAGTTCTAACATCTCGACCATAAACGAGCCAGAATGGTGTGAAGCGTGTAGTTTTCTGCGTTGCAGTGTTATACGCAAATGTTACGTACGGCAGGATGTCGTCCCATGTTTTGTGCTGCACATCCACGTACATTGAGATCTTGTCAGCTAGCGTTTTGTTTAGCCTTTCTGTTAAACCATTACTCTGAGGGTGATACGCAGTGGTCTTTCGATGGGTTGTGTAACTCAATCTGAAGATATCATCCAAGAGTTTCGCTGTGAAAGATGTCCCTCAATCAGTGATGACATGTGACGGGGCGCCATGCCGTAGCACAATTCGATGCATAAAAAAACTGGCAACTTCAGATGCGGTCCCTCGTGGCAACGCCATTGTCTCAGCGTAACGCGTCAAATAATCGGTTGCGACAATAATCCATTTGTTGCCAGAAGAAGACAAAGGAAACGGGCCTAGGAGGTCCATCCCCACTTGTTCAAACGGTGTACGTGGTGGATCGATCGGTTGTAGATGGCCTGCAGGCTTTAAATGTGGTGTCTTGCGACGCTGGCATTCACGGCATCCCTTCACGTAGCGTTTGACACAGGCAGACATTTTAGGCCAGTAGTAGAGTTGTCGCACCCGATCCATAATTCTCGAGTAGCCCAGATGGCCAGATGTGGGCTCGTCGTGGCAAGCTAATAAGACGTCATCGCGGAGGGCTTCAGGCACGACGAGAAGATGAGATCTGTCACCAGCACCGGCGTTCCTTTTGTATAAGACGCCATTTAGTAGGCAAAAAGATGGCAACGTTCGCGACATCGGACGAGGAATGGGCGCAGTGCCACCTTCTAAATGATCTATAATTATTCTTAGATTGGCGTCATTTTGTTGATGCGACATCAGATCCGGTCCGCTGACAGTTGCCACGAAGGCGCCGTCCTCTTCTGCGCTAGTACTGGTGGATTGAAGAGGTGCTCGTGATAGCGTGTCGGCGTCTTCGTGCTTTTTGCCTGACTTGTACACGATGGTGACATCAAATTCCTGAAGACGCAGACTCCATCGTGCTAATCTTCCTGAAGGGTCTCGTAGATTGGTAAACCAGCACAAAGCATGATGGTCAGTCACCACTTGTCTTCCATAGAGATATGGCCTAAACTTTGTAATTGCCCAAAAGACCGCGAAACATTCTTTCTCTGATGTGGAATAGTTAGATTCTGCGCGAGACAGTGTGCGACTTGTGTAGGCTATCACCCGTTCAATGCCATCTTGTCTTTGTACCAAAATAACTCCAAGACCAATATTGCTGGCATCAGTGCGTACTTCAGTGTCAGCATCTTCATCGAAGTGGCCGAGCACGGGAGGGGAAGAGAGCCAATGCTGTAGTTCCGCAAAGGCAGTCTGCTGTTCGTCAGCCCAGACAAATGGTGTGTCATCACGCGTGAGGCGTAATAGTGGCTCCGCAATGTTAGAGAAATTTTCAATAAAGCGCCGGTAATAAGCGCACAGACCCAGAAATCGTCGAAGACTTTTCTTGTCAGTTGGAGGTGGAAAAGTGGTGATGGCAGCAGTTTTGTCAGGATCAGGCCGAACACCAACGGCGCTCACGACGTGACCAAGAAACTTTAATTCTTCGTAGCCAAAATGACATTTATCAGGCTTGTGTGTGAGATCGGCCGATCTAATGGCTTCGAGCACATTCCGAACGCGACGAAGATGCTCGTCAAACGTTTCTGAAAACACAACGACATCATCGAGGTAGACGAGACAGCTTTTCCACTTGAGGTCTGCCAGGACGGTGTCCATCATTCGCTGAAATGTGGCTGGAGCGGAACAAAGGCCGAAAGGGAGCATTTTGAATTCATAAAGGCCATCCGGCGTTACAAAAGCGGTCTTTTCCCGGTCACGTTCATCGACCTCTATTTGCCAATAACCGCTCTTCAAGTCGACGGACGAAAAATACTTCGCGCGTCGCAGCATGTCCAGAGAATCATCGACTCTGGGCAACGGGTACACGTCTTTCTTTGTGACATTGTTCAACTTTCTGTAGTCAACAGAAAAGCGAAGCGTGCCATCTTTCTTTTTCACAAGAACGACTGGTGATGACCAAGGGCTGCTTGAAGGCTGTATCACGTCATCCTGAAGCATTTTCTTAACCTGCATTTGAATCGCGTGCCGTTCGGTTGGCGAAACACGGTAAGGCTGCTGCCGTATGGGATACGCGTCGTCGTAGGTGATAATACGGTGTTTCGTTATCGGTGTTTGACGTATCTTTGAAGAACGTGCAAAGCATGTGTGGAACTCCAGCAACAGCTCGCTCAAACGCTGCTTGTTCGCTTCAGAAAGCGTTGGATTGATGTCGACGTTGCGGAAAGGCGCTTCAGCAGTGCCGATGGCCTCGGAAGCAAAACACTCTGTGACATTGGCGACTGGGTCGGCGTAGGCGATGACAGTTCCAGAAAAAAGGTGCCGGTGCTCGTAGCTGAAGTTTGTGACAAAAACGTTGCAGTGATCATCACGAAGGTCGACAAGGCTTCTCGCTACGCAGACACCCTGAGACAGCAAAAGCGAGTGATTGCTTTCTACGACTGCTTCACCGTGCATCACTCAGTCCCACGCCACCTGAACCACAACAGTTGCACGGGGTGGTAACGTGACAGCGTCGTCGACGACGCGAAGAGACACTCGGGAGTGGCTGGGGTCGGCGTAAACTGTTGTGGCGTTTGTGGTCTCGAAAGTGACTAGACGTCGTCGAATGTCAATTATAGCACCATGCTCCCTGAGAAAATCCATGCCAATGATCAGGTCTCGAGAACAGTGCCGGAGAACGCTCAAACTGGCAACAAATGTACAACTGCGGACTTGCAGTCTTGCCGTGCACATACCGAGTGGCGTGACGATATGCCCACCAGCTGTACGAATTGGCGTTCGGTTCCAAGGCGTCGTTACTTTCTTGAGAAGGGCGGCCAGCTTTTCGCTAATTATGGAATAGTCCGCACCAGTGTCCACTAAAGCGCTGACTTCGCGACCATCTAGCAGAACAGGAATATCTAAGGAAACTCTTCCGCAATCAGCCGGTGGTGTCGTTGTCGATGTATCGTCGCTATCTTCAGTCCGCGTTGATAGATGGTCTTGAGCATGGCCAGTCTGAGCGGCCTTGCCCTTGAAGGTCGCTGAGGCTAGTTTTCCCGACGCGGGCTAGGTGACCGGCCTTGCGCATCGTCCGCATAGGTGCGATGATTCGGCGGGAACCACCGTGGTGATGGAGAGCGTGAGTGGTACCGAGATGTCGATCCACGCTGCTGAGCAACGTAGTCAGCGATTTCCGGAGGCCACTGACCGAACCTAGGAGGTGGGGAGTTGACCGAAAAACCACGAAGTCCCAGCACTCGATAAGTGCACTGTCGGTAGATGTGCCCAGGTTCACCACAGTAATAGCAAAGGGGACGTCGATCGGGGCCCGCCACACGTCTGATTTTCGCGGAATCGGTCGGCGGTCACTGAGGTACGGGCCCGCTTGGACTGCCTGAAGCATGGCTGGGGCTGTGGTATAAGGCGGAGTGAAATGTGATGCAGGTGGGCGCAGAGTTTGATCTGCCGGAAGCATGGCAGGGGCCGCGGTGGGAAGCGGAGGCAAAGGTGGTGCTGGCTGGAGGAGAGTTTGCGCATACGACATGCGAGGGAAGTCATTTAGGGGCCGCGGCTCTGTCTGACAGGACGGTTCTCGTAGTGCCTGCTGAACTTCATCTCGGATGATGCCAGACAAAGAACTGACAGTGGACGCCGAGGGTACAGATAACTTCTGCAGTTCTTCGCGAATTACAGAGCGTATGAGCTCTCGAAAGAAGTCGACGTGGGCCCCAAAACCACCCATGTAGTCCGTAGCAGAAGCAAAGTTCACTTGTCGCTCGTACGTCTGGGTGCGTTGCCGAAGCGTGCTTTCAATTAGGACGGCTTCAGCAAGAAACTCTGACGTAGTCTTGGGGGGGGGGGGGGGGCTGCGTACAAGACCACTGAACAACTGCTCCTTCACTCCACGCATCAGGTATCGCACCTTCTTCTCTTCCGGCATGTGAGGGTCGGCTCGTCGAAAAAGACGCGTCATGTCCTCAACATACATTGCTACGCCTTCATTTGGCATTTGCATACGGCACTGGAGTTCACGTTCAGCTCGCTCTCGGCGATCGGGACTTGCATACGTTTCGAGAAGCCGGCGTTTGAAGTCCACCCATGACGTGAACACACCTGCCCGGTTTTCGTACCAAACACGTGCCCCGTCATTCAAACTGAACTAGACATGTCGGAGCTTGTCTGTGTCATCCTACATGTTATGAGCGGCAACGAAGTCATAGTGGACTAGCCAATCTTCAACATGCTCATGGACAGCACCATGAAAGGGATTCGGCGTTCGTGATTTGAACAGCGTATATTGCAATGGCGTTGCGCCTTCCATACCGGCTGTATATATATATATATATATATATATATATATATATATATATATATATATATATATATATATATATATATATATATATATATATATATATATATATATATATATATAATGCGATTAGAAACGTTTTTATAGGAATG
Source organism: Rhipicephalus annulatus (assembly GCA_013436015.1). Lineage (NCBI taxonomy): Eukaryota > Metazoa > Arthropoda > Arachnida > Ixodida > Ixodidae > Rhipicephalus > Rhipicephalus annulatus. The sequence continues at coordinate 88,326 of WOVY01002232.1, read as the reverse complement.
CATAGAGTTTGAACCCGGGAAATCTGCGTGGTGACTGTCAAGTATATTTCCAGAACCACGCTGGTTTTTGAACCTCCTTCGCTATAGAACACACTATATGCAGGTGTAGTGTCGGACATGTAACCGTGTTAACATATATATTATAACATCGTAGAAGAGTGAAATAACAAACAGGCGTTACACAATGCGAGGTGCGCAACGAGTGGTTCCCGCAATGCGCCCTACACGTTATAAAAGGCTGAACCTTTAATTTTCACTGTAACCAACCACAACACAAAGTGCGCATAATGTCTTACGTATGTGTAGTGGGTACCTCCCTTATCCGCAGAATAATGAACAGTGGAATATTGGGAGCTTCCCTATTTTCTGAAATTTAAGGTAGTTTGTGGCGTAGCAAGTACCTTGCGTGTGTGTCCCAAGATTGTCTACAACGGGCTCTAGAAGGACGCTGCTCCAGCTTTCGCTGTGACTGTGCTGCGTTGTATGCGCAAGCCTGGCTTTTTTTTTGTTAAATGCTCGTGTGACCACCGTATGTGTGATGGCTCGATTTGTACCCATCAAAACGACAGCTTAAGTGGGTGGGAACATATCCATACTGACAAACGTATCCAGCTCACTGACGAAGTGAAAGGGAGAGTTCACCGCCCCCCCCCCCCCGGAAGTTTTACATTTTGCATGTTTAGTATATAAACACCAAAGTATATATACATAAGGCGCCCAAGTATACATACCCGCGCAGCACATTCTCAGCGAAAGTTAGAACAGCTGCCTTTCAGGGCCTTTTCTAAACACTCATTAAATAACTGCTGCAAGCATACTTGCTTGATACTCACTATGGCATTAATAAAAATGCTTTTTTTTGTATAGGCTGGCATTCGTTATATACTATTTTTCGTCATTCTTCTGAAAATGGTGGTATATCCGCTAAACACTTCCGAAGAATTTTGTGTCATTTGTTCATGCAGTGGCTGACGACGATGAGAAATATATGCCTGAAGTGGGTATGCGCCACATTTAATAGGTGATCATAAACAAGATTTTGTATTGGGTTGGAGTACTGAATGACCCACTCGTTACGCTATTCGCATTGTGCGACGACTGGTAGGTCTTTTGCTGTTTAAAATACTCTATAAGTCATATTAACGTGATTGCTTTCCGACATCAAGCCTTCCTAAGGCAAGTTTGCCAACAAGGCGCAAGCACCGGCATAGCTCAGTGGTAGAATACCATGGGCTGGTATCCAGTGGACCCGGGTTCGAGCGGCGGCGGCGGCGGCGGCGGCGGACAACTACGGCAGTGCGTGACCTGAGTTTTGATCTTATAACAGCTTTCACAGTAAAAACTGAACAATTCTGTAGGCGGTGTGTAACAGACAGACAGACAGACAGACAGACAGACAGACAGACAGACAGACAGACAGACAGACAGACAGACAGACAGACAGACAGACAGACAGACAGACAGACAGACAGACAGACAGACGGACGGACGGACGGACGGACGGACGGACGGACGGACGGACAGACAGACAGACAGACAGACAGACAGACAGACAGACAGACAGACAGACAGACAGACAGACAGACAGACAGACAGACAGACAGACAGACAGACAGACAGACAGACAGACAGACAGACAGACAGACAGACAGACAGATAGATAGATAGATAGATAGATAGATAGATAGATAGATAGATAGATAGATAGATAGACAGACAGACAGACAGACAGACAGACAGACAGACAGACAGACAGACAGACAGACAGACAGACAGACAGACAGACAGACAGACAGACAAATCACGTTGTGAAATGAATGACAAGTGAAGCTGTGTCGCACGACACAGAGGAGACTGAGGAGTTCGAATCTTATCCCTGTCTTAGTAGTGTGTATGTTTGGGCAGGTTGGCATTGATTGATTGATTGATTTGATTGATTGATTTGTGGGGTTTAACGTCCCAAAACCACTTCTGATTATGAGAGACGCCGTAGTGGAGGGCTCCGGAAATTTTGACCATGGGGTTCTTTAACGTGCACCCAAATCTGAGTACACGGGCCTACAATCATGATATCTGTCTTGTTTCTCGTGCAAAACGAAGCGTCTTAAACAAACGCTAACTGCCAACAAACGTTCCGTTTGAAGTCGGCACTTTTGTTTGTCGTATCTTTTTTGTCCCTTGTTTCAGAAGTTTCTTGCGCTAAAGAAGAAATATTAGCCAATCGCACACCCTGCAACTGAACCCAAAATCTCTGTACAGAAAATCTCTTTTACAACTCAAATGTCTATACAATGCATAGCTCGGACTTAGCAACACTCAAGTGGCAGTAATTAAATTATTGTTTGCTGTAATGAATTATGTTTTTGGGCTGCAAGTTTAGCAATGCAAAGCATCACTTCAAGCAATTAATTAAAAAAATACTCATTACTTTTTAATCATTCTTTGGCATAAATGTAGCACTTCTGCTTAATTTAAGGCATAATATGATCAATAAAGGTTACAAAATTAACAAAGACAAGTAAATCCCAGTGCCAAACCTCACGCGTGAGATTTCGGAGTATATATGCTATACGATAGAAAGTGTACATGAGTTTAATGGGAAACTTTGATCAATTTCAATGCAATTTTTTTACTATTCAAAAGTAATAGCGATGTATTGGTCGCCTGTAATTGCAATGTAATTTAGTTACATTAAGAAAATTAAAGAAAACAATAAGTAATTAAATTCAGTTCCTGCCTAGGAATAGGTTTCCCATCTCAGCGTGGCATAACTGCTATCTCATTAAAGGGAGTTTATTGTAACCACGCTTTACAGCAGGCCGAAGAAGAAGTTAGCACAAGAACAGCAACGCGATCAGCTTATGCTTTAAGGAACATGCTAGACTTCTCATTGTTTGCCTACCCCCGTTTCCGAGCTTTGGTGGTTTTTCGGAGGAGACATTGCTCGAAGAGGAGAGCGAGCACATAATAAGGAGGCCGTGCGTTCAGGGTGACATCGTTTTTTTTTCTTTTCCTTTTTTGCCAGAGCCTCGAAGTCGGTAGTGCGTGAAGACGCGAATATTTCCGCCTCTAGACGTGCCCGCGCATCACTGACTGCTCGATCTCGCAGAGCCCACCGTCAACCACGCTTCTTTTTTTTTTCTATATTTCTTCTCATCGCAGTCGTATTTATACTACTGCTCTCTTGCCCTTCTTTTTAACCAAAGTTCCTTGAAACGCACTCGAGAAATTCTTAGTCAAGAGAAGGAGAGCAAAATGCAAACCAAGAAGCGTTTATATCCAATTCTTTTTTGATTTTTTTTTACTCTCTCTAATGCGCTGCCTATCGAAGCCTGTCAAATTCATGCGAGCGCCTTCGATTCGGGAGGAAAATAGCCGTAGATGTGAAGTGCTGCTTGTCTGCCTTCTATTCACTAGTTGAAATGCAAAACACGGTCATGGGCTTGGCAACGCTTGGGCATTTGTGCAAAGCGCGCAGTGGAAGTTGCCGATGCTTTACCACCCGCCTCGATTTTCTTGCTTCTCTCTTTCTCTGTTCATGTTTTCGTGAATGCGCTTAGGTGCTTGTCTGTTTTGTGCATACGTGCTTCCAAGTTGGCAAGGGAAGGTTTTTATACGTTGAGATTAGCTTTACGGAGTTTCATGCGCGTACATTCCATTGCTCTCGCCTTGTGATGATCCTGTGCACGACGAAAGTACGTGCAACAGGCGGAACGGAAATAGCGCCTGTGCGTGAAACCTGGAATAGTATGTTAACAGTATAGTGAAAAACAAGGAGAGTAATATTTACTCTTATAGGCGGTGCCTCGGCTTCAGATTTGTCTACACGGCAGCCAGACAGAAGCAGGAACTTGTGGTGGCTGTATTTTCATGCAAGAAAAAGAGAAAAAGAAACATATACAAACTCTAAATCTTTTTCATCATTGCTAGTGTTCTTTTTTTGTTTTCGTAGACTTTTAGCAACATGTCGCTAAGTGATCACGATGGTGACTGCTCGTTCGTAATTTCGTCGTTTTCTGCTAGTTAGTCTCGTTTCATGACATATTTGTTTATATTTATAGGAAAAAAAGCCAATAATATTAAATTGGTCCCGACACATAACTCACAATGGCGACTTCGTATCTCCAAAGTGGTAATACGGGATTTATCCATGCTGAAGTGTTGAATAGCGAAGCTCAAGGGCGTGGGTCCGACTTCACGCGAAGGCCGCTGTAATTCGATATAGTGAAACGCAACACACACACACACACACACACACACACACACACACACACGCACACACGCACACACGCACACACACACACACACACACACACACACACACACACACACACACACACACACACACACACACACACACACACACACACACTCTGATCTCAAGGAAGCATACCGCCGATGCATTTCGAGTTGTTCCTGCATTTCGAGCTGCATTTCGAGTTGCAACTCGATGCATTTCGAGTTGAGAACCTAACCGGTCTATTGACCGCACCCACATGCCACACTATTGAGGTTTTCATTATTATTATTATTATTATTATTATTATTATTATTATTATTATTGTTGTTGTTGTTGTTGTTGTTGTTGTTGTTGTTGTTGTTGTTGTTGTTGAACAAATTGTATTTTTTTTCAAAATTACTTTGGGACATTTTCTTTTCTAGTTTATGTTAGATTGGCATGAGCTCGTCGTACCTCCTGCTGGCGCCTTCATCCCCATTTCCTCTTTATTTATTCTCGTAAGTAGGGGAGCAAAAAAGCACACACGCACATTTGTCTTTAGATGAAGGTGAAAGTTAAAGAGGTCGAAATTAATGCGGACCCCTACTATTCTGTATGTCTTAATTGTAAAGAGTTTTTGCAGGAAAGGCCGCCAAGGCCTTGAACGCAAAAACATTTAACATAAAAAGATTTCGTGAGACAATATTTCAACCATAGTCATGATCCCCGGGACATATAATTTGCGAAGCCTGCTGACCATCGCGAAAACGCCTTGCGAATTCGGCGCCAGAATTGAATCATGAAGTGACATATTATTTCGTCAATCTAATTAAACGATCCTTTGATAAATTCCCTCTTAGTCGTAGGTCTTTCACTCTCTCATCGATTAAGTCTCATATGTGTTCGTCACCATGCGGCAATAACGGCGACACAGGAAGTTACTCGCGGAAAAACAAAAAAGAAAAATGGCGCTCATCTCGCTACCATTTCGTCGCCCATGGTTATGAAGGAACCCAGAAGCCAGGGAGGAAGCAGTTGACCAAGGAACAGGAAATGACCTCTACGGAAGACACCTCTGATGAAAAGCAGCAGAAAGGTAGTTTTCGGCGACCTTGTTATACAGCTTTACCAAGTTGTGTCGCTTCCTCGGGAGCACTTATCAACACTTGGCGCGTGTCTCTATCATGCAAAAGCTGGAGGCTGCGGAGAATGCCGCTGCACGCTCCGAAAAAGCGTCACCACTTGCGTGGCTTTTATTTATTTAACTCAAGTGACGTGCATATGATTACGAGAAGCACATTCTTGTGGCCATAAAAAGCTATCGGGCTGCCACCGATAGTTATTAATATAAGAAGGACCTATCTATGGCTAGCTGCTATGCTGAAATATACACTGTATAAAATCAAACAAAAGCACCCGAAATGAGTGAAATAAATAAGTTCAGTGCAAAAAAATGTCGCGCAAATAACATTTTAAACGATGATTTATATTAAAAGGCATCATAGAGGAACAATGAAAAATTCGTCAGATCCGACGTAAACCTTGGGAATCGATGTTATGCGAAGCATGCAGCTGGAAGGTGAATGTGTATTTTTTTTATTGAGCGATACGTTAAGAACGGGAGCAAAGTATACGTACAAATCCACGCACACACATACGATAAACAGCCGCGTATGTTTTATATTAGCAGTTGTATACAGTTGCGTATAACGATGCCAACAGCAACATATATATTAGCAACACTAGAAGCGGCATGCTCATATGAAACGCTTGTGTTCGCGCTGCTGCGCGCGAGGATAGATAGCCCTCAACACTGCTACACAAATCAACTTCAGTGAATGACACTTACTACAGTTCACGTTAACCTGACGGCTGTGTCATAGCAGTACATATGTAATGCTTATAAAATCGGATAGCCAGCACCGCAACCACAACTGGCGTGACATGGACATTAGCGTCTATTTCAAAGGTAGTCCCGAAGCCGGGCGTGGCTCTGTGGTAGAATACTTCATGGCCACGCAGAATGATATAGGGTTCGATTACTGCTGGGACGCTGACATTTATTGTTTGCATACGTCCAGTCAACGCTGCCTATAGCAGGTTTTTTAACGCTAAAGCCTTAAAGTTACCCATGTGTGTTCTTACCATTTCTGGGTGCGACACTGACGAGACAATAGAACATCTACTGTGTTCATGTGAACGTTTTGAGAGCGAACGCAACTTGCTACGCGAAATGTTAGAGACACTAGACAGTAGACCTTTTTCCAAAGAGAAGATCCTTGGCTCATGGCTCTACGCGTTGCTGATCAGCAAAGCGACGCGGGCATTGCTAAGTTTTCTAAAGACGACCGGACTACGCGACCGTTTATAAGCGTGCAATGGACAAGGTCACATCTACACACACGTTGCCCTTCACTTCTCTCTCTCTCTTCTCCTTTAATCCACTCACCCCTTCCCCCAGTGTAGGGTAGCAAACCGGACGTGCGTCTGGTTGACCTCCCTGCCTTTCATTTCTTCCCTTCCTCCTCCTCCTCCTCCTCCTGGGTAGATATAAAACGTCTATTACCAGTGGCACACACCCGCCCTCGAGTATGTGCCACTGTTTTTTGGAAAGTGTTCGATGACGTGCGCGACGAGATTGTGACATTATTCATGGCACGCCCCGTAGTGCAGAGCACAGGTGCGTGCGCATCGCATTGAGCGGGGCAAATGCATTTAAAGCGTGTATCCCTTCGCGCATTTGCCCCGACGCGGTGATCTAGTGGCTATAGGGTACTCGGCTGCTGACTGGCAGGTCGCGGGCTTGAATCCCGGCTGCGGCGGCTGCATTTCCAATGGAGGCGGAAATGTTGTAGGCCCGTGTACTCAGATTTGGGTGCACGGTAAAGAACCCCAGGTGGTCGAAATTTCCGGAGCCCTCCACTACGGCGTCTCTCATAATCATATGGTGGTTTTGGGACGTTAAACCCCACAAATCAATCAATCAAATCCTTCGCGCATTTCACGCCATCTAGCTGGCGATTAAGAGAACACTCTGAAGTGCCACCGAGCTGCGAGTACCATCAATGGTAAATGGTATATATGAATGGCTCACCGACAGTGTGATGGAAGACGTACACTTTGTGGTTAAGTTTATTACCGCTGCGCGCTGTGGAGCGAGGGCTTGTGGGTTTGATTACCGGTGACGAAATTTTTTCATCAAGTTTATTTTGTTCTGTCTGTCATATATTAGTGTATATTACACTACACTCTTAAAAAGTTTGTAAAAAGGTAGCAACTGCAAGCAAACAGGTAGTAACTGCAGCGGTTACTACCTTTATTCGACTGTTACTACCCTTTTGCTACCTGTTTACTACCTACGTTAGTAAACAGTTACTACCTGCAACCATTACTAACTTTTTGCGACCTCTTTACTACCTACGTTAGTAAACAGTTAGTAACTGAAATGAAAGAGGTAGTAACTGCAGCCGTTACTACCTATATTGCCCCGTTATTACATCTTTGCTACCCGGCTTTTGACTATCTAATCCAAAATAGTGTGTGAATGCGATTCTGATAGTTTATGAGAGGAATCGTCTCGACGTATATTCATTACACGGAAAAATGACGCAGAAGGTATCCGTAGAACAAAAAAATACATTTTGTTCTAAATTACTCAACCGAGATATGCAAACGTCACTCTGATATTGTCGAAATGAAGAATTACAAGTTTACGAACCATAAGCAAGTGCTACACGCCTCGAAATAGACAATCACGACAAACTTAGTAAATTACAGCACATATTAACAAGACCGGCAGATAAAAATAACCAGACGGTCAGAATTAGCCTAGAGACATTCACAGTTAATCCACTGAGGCGTGTCTCCAAATATTATTTTTGTTTTGGCGCGTCAAACACCCAAGACGATTATTACCTTTTAAACGCTGATATATTAGTCGTGTGAAGCATTCAATAACACTGAGAATGAGTTCGGTACATTGTTCCGGCCCCTGTGCATAATGCCTCTTTGTGGCCATTTCATAATAAATAAACATGACATAATTTTTTATAAGTAAGGCTGATTAAAAGTTTTGTGCTACGTCACCAAACAGTCGTAACCAGGTAGTGTAATATAGTGCTTGAGGTGTACACATATTTGTTATAATTCATCCTGAAACGCAAGTGCTCCCTTGTGCCAGACATGCCCTTGCGAAGTAGGGGCTAGATATACGCCACGCTTACTTCTTAGTACATGTATACGTAGAAAATAGTTGCAATAAAGAAAAAAAATACGTAAAAATGGTGAACTTGTTTGGTCTATGCATTCTTCGTATTCATAGCACACCACGCTTCTTACCAGAATTTGTATAGTTATAAAACATTGATTAGCTAACATTAGCAGTGGATATGTAAAAATGAATAAACTACGTAGTATCGGTTACTACTTTTTTGAAACCTTTAAATGTTACTACCAATGGGTGGTAACGGCTAGGATAGTAACAGTTACTAACTGCTCGTAGTAACAACAGAGGTAGTAACTGTTGCCACCCTCACCGTTACACGCACACAAACCAATGTCACATTTGCCGACGTATTCAGTTCTTCGATTGATGCCCCCAAACCACCATATGAAGAAGAACGGCTATTTGGGCTAGTTTGTTTGAATTCATGGTAATAAAGGCTGCAGCGCGAGCACGAAGGTGCTAGAAGAAATAGACGAAAGGCGAGGCAAAGAAAGCAAAGAGGACAGCAAAGAGAACAACACGAGCGTTGACAACACAGCGCTCGTGTTGTCCTCTTTGCTTTCTTTGCCTCGCCTTTCGTCTATTTCTTCTAGCACCTTCGTGCTCGCGCTGCAGCCTTTATTACCACCATATGATTATGAGAGACTCCGTTAGTGGAGGGCTCCGGAAATTCTGACCACCTGGGGTTCTTTAAAGTTCACCCAAATCTGAGCAGAAGAGTCTATAGCATTCTCGTCTCCATCTAAAATGCAGCCGCCGCAGCCGGCATTCGATTCCCGCGACCTGCGGGTCAGCTGCCGAGTACCTTAGCCACTAGACCACCGCGGCGGGGCGTATGCAGTTCTTCATCCGTGACTCATGCACCGCAAAGTTATCTCGTTTCCTCTTGTCTGTGCGCGCATCAGAAGCCGTGGACCGTACTTGCCAAGTGTTTTCTCCCAAGCACTCAGAAACAATGAAAGGGCATTCGTACTTGGGGCGCAGTTTGTTTGAAGACGATGGTACACCGCTCTGTAGCCACATCTCGTCACCAACATTATATTTCGGCGCTGGACGGTGGCATTTGTCGTATAGTGCCGCTTTTGTGCCTGCTGAGCGTGTGCAATTCCTACGCTCCTTCATACGAATAATGCCACAAAGTGTTTGACCTGCAATGGAACGTCCCGTTTTGACGGAAGTGCCCAAGCCATATGTAGCATTCAATTGCGGGAGCTGACGATAGGCAATCACGTAGGGGCGGTTTCCTGCAGAGCTGTGTGCCGCCGTGTTCACTGCGTATGCAGCTGCTTGAAGATCATCATTCCAGTCAGCCTCACCACGTTTATGATTCTTGCGCCACGGCGCGAGTCGAGCCTGGATAGTCAAGTTCAACCTTTCCGTCGTTCGTTCGCCTGCCGATGGTTTGCCGACACGAAGTGATGTTCCACTCCAGCTTGCTTTAGATAAGTGCAGAACTCGTGATTGCGGAAGGTGGTCGACCGGTCTGAGATCAACTTGTTATATAGGAAGACCGTGTCGCCATTCGAAGCGTTCTCTCAGGAATTGGATGACGTGGCTAGCAGCAAGCAAAGACACGGCCGCGACCTCCATCAACTTGAACAAGTAGTACAAGGCGAGTATGATATATAGCGATTACACGTAGCCGTCGATGGAAGAGGACCCATGTGATCTATGCGCAACGTGTGAAAAATTGTCTCCGAAGGCTTAATCGCTGTAAATAGTCCATGTTAACCTCTAGGACATTGTTTGTGTTTTTGACAAACCTCGCAAATGACTACGTACGAACGCGCGCTTTTATCCATTTTCGGCAACCAGAAACGTTCTTGTGCCTTGCGTATGGTAGCTCGATAACCGACATGACTTCCTTCAGGGTTGTCATGAATGGCACGTATAGTACGCTTAATCTTAAGGTGTCAGGAATGACCAGATGATGTCACTAGCCGCTTTTATCGACCCAGTGACGCCGATATAACGTTTCATCGCGTAAAACGAACTTTGCCTTGCGTTCCGCATCGCCAACGGAGTCTACAACGAATGCGAGACTTTCATTGGCGCGTCGGGTCTTGATCACGTCCTGTTGTGAAAACATGACCCAGGTTTCTCGATTCCCGGGTTCCTCGACTGGACTTTGCAATTAGGCGTCCGTAAGCTGATTTTGGGCTCCAGCATGGTGACGGATGTCGCACGTATAGTCTTGGAGTCGAACGATCCATCGGGCAAAGGTGCTGTTTGAGGTGCTGCTTCTGGAACATTCATGCTTACGCGGAGTTGTCTGTTACTACCGTGAAGTGTCGGCCAAACAAGTAGTGGTGAAACTTTTCATCCACACTCCATACTACAGCCAAACACTCCAGTTTATTCAAATCACAATGCCGTTCGGCGTCTGATGGTTTACGACTGGCGTAGCAGATGACGTGCCCACGCCCACTCGTGTCACGTCGAAGCAAAACTGCCCCTAGGCAAATCTGACTCGCATTGTGGAGGGCTCCAGAAATTTCACCCACCTGGGGTTCTTTAACGTGAACTGAAAATCTGAGCACACGGGCCTACAACATTTCCGCCTCCATCAGAAATGCAGCCGCCGCAGCAGGGATTCCATCCCGCTACCTGCGGGTCAGCAGCTATGGCGTCTCTCATAATCATATGGTGGTTTTGGGACGTTAAACCCCACATATCAATCAATCAATCAATCAATCAATCAATCAATCAATCAATGTTTGTCTGTCTGCCTGTTTGACGCACAGATGGACGGGCAGGCGCAAGGATGGACGGATGGACGCTTCGCTCACGTATCATCATTCACTCCGTATATATGCTGTGATTTTTTTCACTACATTGGATCTTCTTTATGGTTATTGACAGGTGGAACTATACCCGAATGACGCTGAAAAGACCACCTTTATAACCCCTGACAGCCTGTACCAGTTTAATCGCTTTCCGTTTGGACTCTCCAACGCTCCTGCTACATTACAGCGATTAATGGACCGGATTCTTGGCCATCTCAATTGGTCGATGGCCTTGGTTTATTTAACGACATCATTGTTTACGCTCCCACGTTTCCCGAACACGTCAGGCGTTTGCAAAATGTTCTTGCGTGCTCTCCAGGACGCTCGCCTTTGCAATAAGCCTTCCAAGCGTTTCTTCGTCTTCTTGCTCTACGTAGTCAACGCCAAAGGCGTCAGCCCTGATCCCACGAAGCTCCAAGCCATTGCCTGTGTTCCGCCTCCCACCACGGCTAAGCAGCTGGAAAGTTTCTTGGGCTTCTCCTCGTATTTCAGACGCTTTGTCCTTGATTTCGCTTTTAGCGCGACACCACTCAACGAGCTATTGAAGAAAAAAAGTTCGCTGGAGGTGGGGTCCCGACAAAGAAGCTGCATATACCGTGACCTCAAGAGTGCCTTTCAAGCACCACTGGCGCTTGCACACTATATGATGAGAGTGCCCCGACGATTCTACACGCAGATGTCAGTGGTCTTGGACTCGGAGCTGTTTTCTTGCAAGTTAACGAGGACGCGCAGGAGAGACCGGTCGCTTATGCTAGCCGCCGGCTCAGTGAACTAGAGTGCCGATACCACGCCTCTGAACTTGAGTGCTTGGCGGTAGCTTCGGCAGTCGACAAATTTCGTCAATACGTTTACGGTAAAACCTTCACGGTCGTTACAACGTCGCCCTTCGCTGGCTTCAAAGAAAAAAAAGAATGGCAGCATATCCACGGAGTGAATGATGGAGAGTGAGGCAAAGCATTCGTCCGTCCATTCGTTCTTGCTTCCGTCCGTCCATGCGTCCATCCACCCATCTGTGCGTGCGTCTGTTCGTGCGTCTGTCCCTGCGTTCGTCCACGCATCCGCCCCTGCGTCCGTTCATGCGTCCGTCCATGCACCTGTCTGTGTGTCCATTCGTACACCTATCCAACACAAGTACCACCATCTTGCATCTTTTCATCATATATTCCCCATATAGAAGCACCGCCATCCAGCGGACATTCCAAGGACTGAACGAGAGGAGGCAGACGCACACTTTCTTACGGCTTGCGCTTCGTGTCTACTTCCCACATTTAGTTACCTCGAGTTCATGGTATATACTAGTTCACTGTATTCATGGCACTGCGGCCCAACGCTCGCAAAACCTTTCTAAAACATATAGGTGGTTACGCCCAGCGAGTATAACGTAGCAACCCTTTCTTGTCTTCTGTGCTTTGTTGACCAATAAAAAGTTCGCAGCGTGCGCGTTAACTAAAAGCCGAATTCTCCTGTTTCTCATAACCCCTTAGCAGCCATTGGCATGTACATTGAGCACCATCTTTTATTGTTCAACAACGCACAGAAGAAATCTCTCACCGGCACTACCTTGGAGGTCAAAATGTAATATTGGTTACACACTACGACTACTACTACGGCTACGAGGGACAAACGGGTGCCGCTATAAAGAGCTTCGTACCTAAAAAGTTCAGGGCGTGCGCGTTAACTAAAAGCTGAATGCTCCTGTCTCTCATTCCCCATTAGCAGTCATTGGCATGTACATTGAGCACTATCTGACAAGAAAGGGTTGCTACGTTATACTCGCTGGGTGTAAACTCAGTTTTAGAAAGGTTTAGCGACCGTTGAGCCGCAGTGCCATGAATACAATGAACTAGTATATATCATGAACTCGAGGTGGTTAAAGGTGGGAAGTAGATACGAAGCGCAAGTTGTAAGAAAGTAAAAGCCGAATTATCCTGTCTCTCATTTCCCATTAGCAGCCATTGGCATGTACATTGAGCTCTATCTGACAGGAAAAGGTTGCTACGTTATACTCGTTGGGCGTAACCTCCTTGGTTTTAGAAAGGTTTAGCGAGCGTTGGGCCGCAGTTTCATGAATACAGTGAACTAGTATATACCATGAACTCGAGGTGGTTAAAGGTGGGAAGTAGACCCGAAGCGCAAGCCGTAAGAATGTGTGCGTGTGCCACCTCTCGTTTAGTCCTTGGAATGTCCGCTGGATGGCGGTGCTTCTATATGAGAAATATACGATGAAAAGTTGCGAGATGGTGGTACTTGGAGTGTTGAATAGATGGACGAACGGACACACAGACAAATGCATGGATGGACGCATGAACGGACGCAGGGGCGGATGCATGGACGAACACAGGGACGTGCGCACGAACAGACGCATGAACAGACGGGTGGATGGACACATGGACGGTCACACAGACGGACGCAAGGACGGACGGAAGCAAGAACAAATGGATGGACAAATGATCCGTCACTCCGTGGATATGCTACCATTTTTTTTTGGAGGCCTTTGTGCTGCCTGCGCTGACACCATGGCACAGCGCACCGGCACCATGACGATCTCTTTTTCTTCCCTTGAATCGAACTCCTCGACGCTGTTGGGAACGCTGTGCGAGAACGGACGGAAACAATGAATGCGGCAAGCTTGGTTAGCTCCGCTCACTCAGTTGGCGGCGATCAGCTGATCGGCGCCAGTCTCCAGAGTTCTCGCTGATAACGAGATCCGGACGTGACTCTCCGGTTTTGTGACTTCCGGTCGCTCGCATGCAGCCTCGGCCGGTGTGAACATCAGTCGCTTTTTCGTCGCCAGTCGCGAACGGTCGCGCGACCGCTGCTAGTCACCTGTGTGCACCAGCCTTTATACACTTCTGCCTTGAAATGTGCACGTTTTAAAATTGTGAGAACGCCCGAACAAAGGGGACATGCTCCTCAGGGTCACTTCTTCGAGATCCACCCGGTTCCATGGTGTCGGTGCCGTGAATAACCAACTATAACCCCTTCTCCCCTCCTCCCCCGGAAGAAAAAGAAACACAAAAGAGCCGTACTTTTAGCCGTAAATAAGGCCTCCCAGGAAAGAAGCACGCAAGTTACCGCCGCCAGGAACAGGAAGACACCTCCGAGTGCCGCTGCGCTCCGTAAAACAAATACCAAGAAAGGGTCAAGGCAAAGATAGAAAGAAAAACGAACGATAAAGCCGAGGTGGCTTGGACGGCCAAGGTCTGGGACCGCCGCCCGGAGGACATTGCTCTGCGCAACGCGGAGCGCATGACGCAACGGCTGCCCTCAACGCGCCGGCCCGCTCGTACACCTCGTCGCGGCGCAATTACACGCCGTGACTGGTTCGTAGCCGACATGCCCTTCCTTCGCCTTCGGCACGGGGCGACCGGCGGGCGCACCAAATGCGACGCCGAGCAGGAAGGCACCTCTTGCAGGTGCCGCATTGTCGTCATCCGCTGACACTCCGCAGGGCACGGGTCCCGAAAAAAAAAGAAGAAAAAAAACTGACAATGTCGTTGTTTACTTCCCTTTTAGGTCTTTTCTAGCTACGTTCGTTGTATTAGGTGTCGTTGTGGTGATGGGAGGCTGCATTGACCAGAAAAAAAAAGATAAAAAATTCACCGACGGTTGAGATACTGCCTAATGTGAATTCTGAGCGAAGCTTCGTCTTAGAGCAAGGCCAATGGTCTTAAACGTTCTGACTTTCTGCAAAGTAGCGACTACGGCATAAATCATATTTTTTGTGAAATCGCACTGCACCCACTACGACATGATTCGTTTTTCTTCGCATAAGCTAGATACTCAATACATATATTTAAGATGCACTCGGCTGATGCTGAAGGTGGCTGATCAGGGATGACGATAAAGAATTATATATATATATATATATATATATATATATATATATATATATATATATATATATATATATATATATATATATATATATATATATATATATATATATATTTATATTTATATTTATATTTATACATGCACTCGGCTGATGCTGAAGGTGGCTGATGAGGGATGACGATGAAGAATTATGGGCTGGCCTCACAGACAAAATGGCGTCTTGGTCTTTGGGTGAGCACGCGTCGCCCTCCAGCTAATCCGACGACTCACCAAAGGAGCTTGTGTCGAATTGTGCTCACAAATGGCTGTGTAAGCGGACGTATCAAAGTGTGTGCAGTGTAATCACTTGAACATGGCCGTAATTCCAAACGCGAGTTGAACCGGACTACTTCGCGGAGGAGTACAAGAGCAGTAGCTCCGCCCACGTAGCTTTCCCGTCATTGCCACAGAAAGTTGTCCCCGAGTGTAGTGACAAGTCGAGACATGGAAACGAGATATCACAAGGTGCGACTATATTTGGCGAGACCTGGCACGGTTTCACCACACCCTTCAAAGAGGTTCACAGAGAATTCTTCGCATGCAAAGAAGCGTTACGAGGAAGAAATCGTTGTCTGATTAGACGTCTCTTTTATATTTTAGATTTCTACGCAAACTCTACTACTGCGCGCGCAGCGGTGTGTTGCAATGTTCGTGATCACTGTGAAACGAAATCTTTTTTTTTTTAACCGGTGGTGCCCATATATTGTCCCCGTTGCTTTCTCAATGGTGACGTAGTAGATCCTGTAATATTCTCGCATCTCATAAATTAAAAGGTATTGGTGGTCGCACCTAGCTGATGCCTATGAACGTTTTGTTTCAACAAGAGGGTTGTATATATCTGTAATTGTATACCATGGTCAAGATTATATGTATGAAGTTTTAAATGCGAAGCATTTCTTAGCGACTGTACGGCGACTTTTAGCGTATCTATCTATCTATCTATCTATCTATCTATCTATCTATCTATCTATCTATCTATCTATCTATCTATCTATCTATCTATCTATCTATCTATCTATCTATCTATCTATCTATCTATCTATCTATCGAGCCATAGCCACTTACGTTTGGTTGCTCCTGTGCCCCACCCCCCCTTAACTTGGCGTGAACCAAAATTAGCACGGGAGATTAAAATGGTTGGACGAATATGACGCACTGGACAAGGCATGAATAATGTCACAATCCCATCGCGTACGTCGTCAAACACTTCCCGCCAGACAGTGACACATACCCATGGGGAGGTATGTGCCACTCGTATGGGGGTATGTGCCACAGGTGATTAACACTTAGTATCTTCCCAGGAACGACGATAACACACATGGGCAATTTTAACGCGCGAGCGTTAAGAAATACTCGACATCGGTAGCGTTTCGGTTGGCATTATTTGGGTTGGCACGGTCTTTCGACATCGTGGAAGAAACTCAATACTTAAGAACGCGACACAACATATCGCTAGAATCGGAGCTGTATATTGTTCCATAGTGTATATCGTTGTATATTGTTCGAGAGAACAATATAGAAAGAACGCCAACACTTCTGAGTAATTAATGTACCGATTTAACTCTTTCAGACCAGGTGGTGTTAACTGACACCACCACACCACATTTCCCTCACCCCAAAGGCTTGCGCGGAAAAGATATCCCCCACCGCATCCTCACCTCAATAAAGCCGGTAGCCTGGCACCGCTTACAAACGTTATCGTATCTCAACCCACATATACTCTTCAAAATCGACCCTGACAAGTACTCCTCACCCACATTGAGGCTATGCAACACTAATCTAGCTACATTCTATCATATGACATGCGAGTGCCAGAGCAATACATCCAAAAGAGTTGTCTTTTAGGACTTCAGTAGAGATGGTGGGAGGTGGCCCTGTCCAGCCCGGACCGGGAGTTCAAGAGACCCTGGTGGCCCACGCAAGGACCGGGGCGCAAGCCAATGGGATCCGGGACTAGGGACTGCACCCAATCATCAATAGATATATTAGAGTTTTTCGTGCATCCTATAGCACCTCGAAAACGAAACTAAAACAGCTCGTTTTAGGTAGAATACTTCTTCAATGAACCCCGCTGCGATCGACACCAACTTTTTGGCGTGCTTGGGCAGCTCGGAGTGCCACAAAGAAAAGAAGCTTGACTGAAGCGATGGCTGACGCCGAGGTGAATAAGCGCCATTTTCGGAACAAAGTGGCGAAGCTGTTTCAGTGGCTATCCCACTGCCGAATAAGACGTGGGTAAAGATTTTGTGTAACTTTAGTGAGTAGCAGGAACAATGAAGCAATTTTCTCTCTTTTCACAAGCATCCAGCCCGGATAACTGCATTTGACGGTAAGTTTGTTAATTCATATGTAATTGTACCACTGGCTAAGTTATTTGTTTGTGGTCTTCTGAAGTCTTAAGTATTAGGAAAACACGCACAAAAAAGGTCTCTGACCAAATTAAAAAAATTAGGAATAAACTACTTGCGAAAAGTTGTTCAGAAAAAAATTATCTCCAACCGGAAAGCTACTCGCTATGCCCAAACATACTTGAACTTGGTTACACCCGTCACGAGTTATCGTACTCAGAAAATGAATTGATATCGTTCATATTGTACACGACTGCACATGTAGGGGCAGGTATACGTAACGCTGGGGACTCTGACTACTATGAAAGCATGTCCGTGCCGATCCCAACGTCGCCGCCAACATATGTGCCAGGAAGTGTAGAAAGCTGGCCAGTGATGGTTGTTTGCTTTCCCGGTTGCATCAGTTAGTGCCGCCACAGCATCGATGCCGGGACCGGGAGTGGGGCGCAACAAACGGGCATGCATTCGACCCGTCTCTCCGGTTTTGTTTATCGCTTGTTTCGTCTAGCAGCCGGTTTTGACGACTGCAGGACGACGCACGCTGCCGCTTCGCTTTTGAACGGAGTGTGGGCTGATGATAGGCCATGACGTGACACAGGGACCTCGTTTTCTCAGAGATTACATGCTTTCTCCGGGATAACCTAACGTTTTCTTACCAGTGGTTGCTTTCGTTATCTATCTTTAATGATTATGCATGTCGCCAACGTTTTCTTCGGGCCTTAACGTTCGATTCATGAATGAGTAGGTTGCTTTCTCACATTTACTGACATTTGATGCTGTAACATCCAAAGACAATGGCGATGAAGCTGTGATAACAATAAAACTAGTCATCCGAGGAAGCTTGTCCTGACGTCACCCAAGGTGGGTGGCCTCCTCGATGCAGAAAAGTATGAGCCAATGCTGCCGTCATGAACCCTGTCCACCAGAGCCTAATGCTTTTATTATGCTTGACATATTCAAGCTTCTAGTGAAATCACGCGCAGAAAGTCTGGCAGCGTAATCTGTTACTTGTGGCTGTCAAAGACCACAATATATCTTCATGGCTTCCAACCTCCCCATGTTATTTCATCTGCCGGAGAAACGCGAACACCCGAGCAGCATATAGCCACTAGCAGTGGTCATTCCATTATCAGTAGCGATGGCTGACACTAAACTTTCCGCGTTTGACCGCCAGAGCGTGGGACCACTCGAGGTTTAACAATAGACACAATATTAAAGTGGTGGAGCTTCTGTGTTGGCTAATAAGAACTACGTGCGGCTTTTTCTTTGACAGAGTGGAAGCTGATGCCCTGCCGAGAATAAGTGTCTTGGAGAAGAGACGGAGGTTTCGTTATTCGTCAAGGGGACACTAAAGAGCAAAATGATTTTTCTAGTACGAGCAAACTACTCTTGTCACAATACGAAAAACGACGCCCGTTCTACGAGAATACGCTTGATAAGAAAAAAAAAGAAACGCGCAAAAAGAAAATAACCTTGAAGCTTCCACAACATTCGCTGTGATGTCTCATGCTTCGACGGCACCTGCTGGGCCCTGCGTAGATCCTAATAAGTGAAAATGAACTACATTGTCTTCTTAGGAGGCCATAGATTTAACGCACCAAGTTTGAGGAAACATTGCGGAGCTTATCACGCCAAAATAAGATATATTCACTTTGAAATTCGTGACGTCAGGTGTGGAAATTACTGCGCGGAACTTAAAGATGACGTCCACTGTGATTTACTCCACTATTAATAAAGCCACGACTGTGAAATTGATGATGATGGAGTTCTCAAAGTACAAGTTATCAATATAAACTGATTCATTGTATTCATTTGTGTTCAATGCAAATTTGAGCACCAAAACACCCACAATGAAGTTGTTATTGTCTACGGTGATTCGAGCCCGCATTCCGAAAATACTCGGGCCTCAAACATTCGAACATTCTTCTCAGTTGACTGTCCTAAATGATTGTCTGGATAAGCTTACAACGTGGAACTTCATGTCACGCAGTTTGTTTCGGAGGCTTCCAAAGCCATGAGGGTTCTCGAACAGCGAATATTGCTTCTGCAGTATGCACGATGCTTAACTATGACATAGACTGTCTTGAATGCCTCCAAGAATTGAATGATATCTTTTACCAATGATATGTCAGGAGACCGAGCAAATGTGTATGTGGCATCGGCGTGTCAAAGGCGCACTGCTGTCTGACTGTTGCGTTTTTCGCAATCTAGATTTACGTGATGACGCGAAGTTCGTGAAGCCGAGCGCACGCTTTCCTCAACCTTTATTTTTGGAAGTCACGAATATTCGGGGTGGACGTAACGTCTCGTGATAACCTTGCGAGGGCATTGCTTTGAAACCCAGCTTAGGCCGACTCCCTTATTAGTTTTCGTGTTACTGTTGTTGCTTTAGCAGTTAAACATAATATTAATATCTAATATTAATAAAATTTAAGGTCTTAAGTTTCGAAACCACTACACGGTTATGAGACATTGAGTAGTGGAGGGCTCAGCAAACTTCGCCACCTGGTAGTTTTTGAACGTGCCTCTATACAATTTCGCCTCCAACAAATTGCGAGCCAGCGGCCGGGTCGAGCCCACCATCTTTGAGCCAGCGGCCGAGCACTGTGAAATAAATAAATTTAAGCATGATAGTTGTGGGACTCTGACGTTGGATTCAATGTGCTGACACTACCTATACAAGTACTGGACACTTGACGGACTGCGCGTACTGTTCCGATTCGAAAGGGGGCCAGCGACGACGATGTGCACTCGGTGGAAAAAGCAGTGTGGAAAAGACAACTTCACGTTTGTGAAAGAAAAAAAAGAACGTGAGAAAACTTCATTCAGGCGTGTCGCACACCTTCTTCGCTCTCACATATGGCACTGCTATGGCTACAGTCTTATAAAACGACGTTGCCTATTGAATATTTGCTAGAAGATGGCCTCCAACTGCGCTCTATTCAGTGAGAGCCGATTATAGGCAAAACTTAGACAAAGCTGTGCAGTACCACAAGATCCGCCTGTGGCTTCTGAAAGTATACAGCCAAGCTTGCCTAAGAAGCGGAACAGCTTCGAGGTTTTCTAGTGGCTGCGTGATACACGTCGGTGTCTGCGTGCGGTGCGACGGGATTCCTGCCGCAAAAGTAAACAGCTATGTTCACTGTACGCCGTCCGAAAGCAGCTGTCTGAGTCCATGCAACGATCGCCAGCCTTTGGGAGTGCCGCACTCATCCCCCCATACACTCGCAGTCTAGAAGTAAAAAAAAAAGAGGGTGTGGGGAGAAGTTGAGAAGCGACTTTGCAGTAAATAGTTGAATGGAGTGCCTATAACCTCCGAGGACCTAGATTCCACTGCAGAGGCGAGCTGTGGGCATTCCCTCGCACCGCCGCCGCTTCGGTGGGGGTCTCTTCTCCTACTTCGGGCGAGCGACCCAGATCGCGTTAACGAAATCCGGCGTGGCAAGTGACGTCACGGTGCTCAGCGAGCCAATGGGAAGGCCACGCACCGGCTTGGCCCCGTGACCGTTAGGAATCTCGCCGACGCTTATCGGCCCGGTCCTCGCACTTTTCGTCCCCTCTTCTTCTTTTTTTACCAGACGAAGAAGATGATGATGCTTCGACTGCCGGTGGCGGCAACGCCGAATTTCGTCTACTTCCCCGCTTTTCTTTTGTTTATGCGTTTCTTCACTTTGGGGCTCTTTTTTGCTGTGCCCTTGGCAATGGTGACGCGAAGTTCTTTATC
The DNA here is from genome assembly GCA_013436015.1 of Rhipicephalus annulatus. Classification (NCBI taxonomy): domain Eukaryota; kingdom Metazoa; phylum Arthropoda; class Arachnida; order Ixodida; family Ixodidae; genus Rhipicephalus; species Rhipicephalus annulatus. Next base: position 67,148 of record WOVY01002232.1, on the reverse strand, counting down.
TCTTTCTTCTCATCGTCGTTACTTCTTTTTTTAATGAAGTGACGGTCGCAGGGGCAGGCTCGGAGAGGTTGAGTAGGAGAGGGTTAGTGAGTAAATGGCACGGGGCGAAGGAAGCGTCGTACGGTTACAGTGCAGGTGAGTCGGGAGAAGGGATGAGGATGGAGAAGAGGAGGAGGGAAGGATGGCCCGCACGACGTTGGTGGCTGAGCTTTTTCGATGGCGTCGGGCGGCGTTTCGAGGGTCGGTATATAAGCGGAGATGCGGGCCAAAACGGCACCGGAGGTTCGTTGAGAGTGCACACGATAGGCGACTAACCCGGAGGTGAAGAATAAGCCGTTTTTTGCCACAGCCGACGAAGGAGACAACCTGTACACGCGAGTGCCCTCGGCCCTTCTTCCAGCCTACGACAAACAAAGAAAGAAACAAAAATAGCACGCAGCCAAGTCAAGGAAGACGAGGAGCCATCATCAGTCTGCTTCCGCGCTCCTTGCCTGCCTGTCTTCATCCCGGAGAACGAACGCTCCCATCCTCCTCGGACGCCGCTCCCGGGATTTTGCGGAACGCCCTTGAAACGAACGCGCTTCTGAGGTGAGTGGCCGAGACGATGAGCACGTGCGCGTGTGTGTGTTGATTCAGGAGTGACGTGCATGACGAGAAGCGTGAGCGAAGGACGCGAAACAGCGGGAACGACGAAGGAGAAATATAAGAGCATAGGCGAGAGACGAGGATATGCCACGCTGTTCCTCAAAACTGGGGGCGATGGTTAGAACTGATGGCATGTGCCTGGCGGTCAGTGGGCGTGTAGGTGTACAGAATAACATTTTATTTTCTTAAAAAAATCTGGCACGTCGTGGATTGAAGCAGTCTCTGCCATGCTATGTCTCATTTTTTTTTTCATGCCTGGGGAAGTGTTTCTCAGACGTGCTGAAGGGCCTGGTGGGACATTCTGGATCACGTCAAAAGTATTCTTCTCTTGACGTTGATGCCAAGGCTCCGTGCCGGTGATTAACATTTTGCGTGTCTACGGATGAGAGAAGAAGCGAGGCAGGCTAGCAGTTATTTTGAGATAACCCAAAGGATGGAGAGTAATGCATTTTTAATTTCGTTTCTGGATAAGAGGTCACACAGCTCACCGTCGTCATGCAATAGCTCTGTCTTCGATATGTCTGCCGAGAATGCAACACCGACGCTCGGCGTCACTCGGACGAAAACGTTGCTTGGGCGTGACGCTTCCAATCAAGTCGAGGCGAGAACTTAATGGAATAATTGAAAGTGCCGGCATGCTATCACTGCTTTATTCGTAGATAATAGGTCGCGCAAGAAAATGACGGCCATTCAAATATAGATTTAGAGCTAGAATTATGAGGCAACGTGGCTGAGTGTGTTGCATTCAGCAGTGATTTTGGCCAGGTTACCACGAGCCAGCCCCGCTGCAAAATCATTGCTGACCACATGCTAAACCATCTTTGCGATGACAGTGTTTAGTGCTCTGCATACAAATGTTTATAGGTTCTTCGTTACCAAAGCGCCAATGCTTTGTTCAAACCATATTCACTTACACAGTCCCTTAATATAGCATCAATGCCTGCCATTTCGTTATCTTTTTTAAGTAAATGTAAAACGACGAGGGATACCTCGTTTATGAGTACAGCTGGCTACTAAGTCAACGATGCAGTCTTCGTAAAGAGCAACAAATTCGTGTAGAGTGATTGACGCATCTTCTTGAGGTGGAGTAGTTTTTACTCTCTCCTTGCATTTCTTGTCTAGCGCAGTAAGTGTACAGCAGCTGTCGTTGTCGATTACTGCGCATATCAACGCGCTGAAATCGGTTCTCTGCAGTGCTATGTTTTGTCACAACACTCTACCGACCACGCGACGAAGTTTCCTCGTACTGGCATGCAACTTTGTTGACAGGTGACTGGCGGTGTACGTATATGCGGAAGTCCAAGATTTCTCCTCACTTATTGACGCTCATGCAATGCGGCAATGTGCGGGCCACATTAATATACGTACCCATGAAGGTAAAAGAAACATGCGCTTCTTTTATTCAGGTCGCGCGCATACATTTTCGAAGACGCTAATTAGTGCCAGAGTGATTTCTACGACCACGAATTTTCTGATTACGCAGGTACTTGGAGATATGCAATCATTTTCAAGCAGCGTTGTTGACATACTTTTCTTTTCTGGCAACCAAGGTTGATTAGGCAGTATAGGGACGTTAGGCACGAGCCCTCTAATGCTTCGTGCTTCGCAAAAACGGCAGGGCTAAAGCCATAGAATCCAGGCACCGTCCTTTTAGGCCAGTGGTTTTTAGCCATGGATGTTCGGGCAGTTTTTGTGTACCGGTAGAAGTGGTAAGGGAGAGAGAAGTGGCTGGAAGAACGGGTCTTAAATTGATACAAGATGCAGCCTGAAATGGGTGCCTTTTATTCCTCCCTGCCAAAGAATGGTCAAACTAAGGTGTCAGGCCAATTCGATCTCAGTAGCTTGTCATTAAGCTGTGCGGTCTGCAGCCACATTCAACCTGTCATTAGCCATGTTTTCTCTTGAAGTATTCAAGACTAGAAGTAGTATGTCCGCATCCATACATCTTAGAAAACTGCGACCAAAGCGCTTTATGGCATTCTCGTGTACAAGGCTCAGCCTAGGTCAGCTCCGCCGCAGTACACAAAGATTAGGTGGAGTAGCAAAATATTAATCATAAGGAGTCGCGATACACATTGTTCGTTAAAGAAAAATAGTTTATTTTTTTCAATTTTTTATTCGTCTAGAAGTTTTGTGAATTCCAGAAAATGGCTTCGCGACCCCCTTGTGTCCGCCCATTTGGAAACAACTGGTTTAGGCAATGTTAATTCGATAACGTTCACGAAGAAACATTTTGCGTATGTTAGTGGGCGCCTTATACTAACACTGTATTTCAGCACAGCTTCTGAAATTTGGGCTGGAAAGAACAGTGAGTGTTTAAACATTCTAATGACCCCTACAGGTTGTACGCTTAGCAGTGAAGTTCACAATACTTTTAAGACAAAGTGTGCCAGTCCGCCTAGAATATTCACCGAGAGTGCTCGAGCGTGCCATCACCATTTATGTACATCACTGAATATTACGACAAAGAACCAAAACTTGAATCCAGACAGAAATATTTATCTTGCCAAGGTTATCTGACCACTACAAGCCAATGGTAAGCCTGTTAACATCTTGTAGAAGCTCATCTGCGTCTTTGTAAAGATACTGATTCGCTTATCAAATGAGCTATACGGCATTGCAATACTGATCGCGAGGTTGTGGGTTTCATTTCCGGCCATGGTGCCCAAACTTTAATGGGCGGGGGAGGGGCAAATAGAAAAGAAGAAAGGTTACCCCCATTGACATTTATTCAGGTGCACGTTAAAGAACCCTCCGTCTCAGTAATCATCCTGAGTCTGAAGATGGCTGTTTCGGCGTGCCCCAGAATCGCATCTTGGCTTTAGTATACGCAAGGTAATATAGGGCTCAATTACGAGAACCGTGCTAAACTATCGCACTAACTTCTGTCTGGCAGAACGGCAACATTGTTTACCAAGTTTTGCGTGCCTCCAATACTATTCACAAGACAGTATCTAGTTACCATCCGCAGACCAACGGATTAACAGAACGCTTTCATCGGGCCCTCTCGGGCATGATAGCAAGGTACGCTTACGAGAAACCGCTTTATTCAGTCAGGCTCGAGCTAAATCAGATTGATGATGACATGTACAGTTGGCAATGATTTACAAGTGATCATGACATGTAAAGAGAATGAAGAGTCATTAACTTGTCGTGCTCACGGTACAAAAATGCATAAGCAGTTTGTGGGGATCGATGAAGCCCGATGTTTAGGGTAACGCAGCACTGGCAGTACCATCTGGTACACCACCACACGTTGTAGCAAACAGCAACGCTTCCTGATACTGCTTATCAGACAGATAGGTAGGCGAGTGGTACGAGGTAAGAAGTACTACTGACCAGACAGTAGAGCCTCTCAATTCCCAGGCCCGCTGCATAGGCCCATGGCATTAGGTGTTCTCTTTGAGGCTTATAGTACATGTGTCCTTCTCGAGTCAGTGAATCTGCAGCGACGTCCTAATCTGCGATTCAAATCCCGTCCTCCCCCGCCTTGCGTCGGTGTATTCGTGGGTTGCACCGGCTCACGACTCGGCATTTCCTCGCGGGGCCACTTCCTCCACGCGTTTTCCTACCGGCGTCGTGATCCGTATCGGATCGTGGCGACACCCGAGCGCGTCCCGTCACGAAGCGTGCCCTTCACGGGGAAATCGTCTCGATTCGTCGTCCCCTCGACCTTGTCACCTGGACGACACGACGCGCGGTCGATGGTCCAGTGGGGGCGCATATACAGTCTGCGATGTAGGCCGCTGCTGTATACCCATGCATGCTTTCAAACAGGTCACGTGACCCCCGTGCAGACGGCGAACCGTCGCGCGTGAGCAATATTCCCTCGTTTTTGTATCCGACATGTTCCAATGAGGCACGTTGAATTTCGCCTAGGTATAGTTCGCTCGGTATTTCACATTAGAGATGAGAGATTAGGTCAAACTGAATGCATTGCAGGCATAAACGTATGGATGTTTTGTATCGGCAAGGTGTGCGCTGTAGTTTGCCACGCATTTGTGGTTTTTATGGTGAAACATTCATAGTGTTCACCATAAGTTTATTGCGTCGTTAAATGAACGCAGATATCGAAATTGATATATTTGTTATTTGAATCCCACTGGTTTATTTGGCCGATCCGACCATCTGCTATGCCGTTGCCCTCGATTTGCCTCTGAGAGACAGAAGCTTTCTGACGCGTTGCGAAAATTGTATGATCGGCCACTCTGTGCCGATGTGGCATGCTGAAGCACCGTCTTCGTCTTTCGTCGGCTCAAAAGGCAGTCAAAAGCCGTCTTGCGCTTTTTGAAGACTACAGGCCTATGTGAACGCCTTTAACTTTAGTGTAGTGCCACCGCTTCATACGCGTCAGCCCATTGACTGACATATTTTTTGTCTATTTTTCATCTTTATCCCTTCTCTCATCTTTATACTCCCCTTTATCGTTCCCCCAGCGTAGAATAGCAAACCGGGCATGTGTCTGGTTAACCTCCCTGCCTTCTCTCTTGTTGCTTTTGTACCTCCTTCCATTCCCGTTAGTTTCAATAATTGTATTTGTTACCTGGGAAAGATGCACGAAAATTGTCTTTGAGGTCCTTGGTATAGGTGAGTAACGTTGAAAACTTCAATGAAACCTGCCGATTAAGTCGCTTATTAGTGTTCCTTATGTAAAGAATCGGAAATGACTGACGCAGGTACAAGGGGGTTTCAACGTGGGGCCCATTTATAAAAACGGGGATACCTGCTCCCACTCGTCTTCAAACAAAGCTGTCGTAGGGACATTCGTCAAGATAAAGAAATGGCACGTTAATCTGCGTGGTCTGTCAATATTTCCTATTTTGAGTTTTTTTTTCTCTCTTGGTATAGTTGATTTTAAAGGAGAGTGGAACGCGCGCTCTATCCTAAAGGAAATAAAAACAAACGGCCTGCTTGGTGTTTCACACGACGGGAATCACGGATAACAACTCTTTCGCAGAAACTGTACGGTTTCAGGTAAACTTGTACGATATCACTCGAATACGCATGGTCACTCTCAGGTAATTAGCCGTAGAGTGAAGATAACGTCATGAGTTAGGTGTTCGACAGAATTGTAAAGCTTTGACAAATGCAAGTGACCGTAGAGAGGTGATATGTACACATGCCCCGACGAAAGAATGCTCACGCATGCATGAATGAATCCACAATCGCGCATCCATTGATGCGTTCCGTTGCGCAGAAATATGACTGCCAGGTGTATACAGCCCGTGAAAAGGCTATCGAGGCTCATTGGTATACGCTTCCGGGCTTAGAGTAATAGCTTCTTTCCAATATCAACAGCGCACGTGTTTTTTATTATTAATTTTTTGAATAGATTGTTTCCCATCGTCAAGCTTTCTTTGAGTTTGCTTGTGAATGGGAAACACGTTTGCTGCTTGATCTGTGTCTGATTTTCCGCAGTTGTCATTTGCATGTTGTCTTAAGGCGCTGACACAGTGTTTGGTTGACGCGCCCGCGATGGAGTTAAACAATTGGGGTAGCCCGCACAAAGGGATACAGTTACCGTTGCCTACACGGCGATGAAATTGTACTTCAACTAGTTTCGATCTCCTCAACACCACAGTCACCCACAATGCATTTTTTTTGCTTCTGCAGCCGCGAGCTATCCATTGACAAATGGTTAGGCACAAGACGAAGTGCAACTAAGACTCTTAGCTCAAGGTCAACAGTTAAGTATATACGTTTATAAACAAAATACTCTGAACAGTCGTAAGAACGTTTAATGTTAGTTGCGTGTAGAGATACAAGAATCGGTGAATCTTTGTAGTAGAGGGTGGTGCAGGAAAGAGGAACGGCGCGCCCTTATTGGTCTTGGCTCCTTGCTGCTCCGTCTTGGGTGAGCAAGTTTAGGATACGTTTGCCAAAACAGCAGTCACCTTACTTTCTTCTTTCTGTATATTTAGCCTTTGTAGAGTCTGCATACTTTTGTAGATTCTGTGTACCACCACAGCACTGAACTGCTGGTCTTTTTTTTTTGTCCCGTTGAAACAAATGTAGAATATTTTTGAACACGAGGTGTCACTGGAGCCAACGTTTAGACAAGGCGTCTTCTCTGCAAGACATCCACTATACCTACCTTAACGCATATGTGAGTGTACTTTGTACTCTCTTACCCTGACGTAAAGGCCGAGGAGGAGAAGCCAAGTGCGAAAAAAGGGGTAGTTTGAGCGAACTTTCAGAGTGTTCGGGAGATAACATTCTAGAAACTCCTTAATTTTCTTTGTCCGATTGCACGCAGCAGTTGCCATCGCCGACCGGATCCCGCAGTTATAGCGTATCGAGCGGCGGCCGCCAAAGCCAACGGGTGAAAAAGCCATGAGGTTGCAGCAGGCGTCCGCGTTAGTGGCCCTCGTGCTGGCCGCTACGCTGATCATCGCGGCGCAGGCCGTCTACCCCGATGCCGCCCTCTACCAGACAAACATCAACCGGCAAAGTTCAGGCGTCGGAGCAGCGGCCGCCGGAGGCATCGCCTCCACCATCACGCAGGCGAGTGCCAATCCTGTGACTCGCCCTCGCTGGCGTTGTTTTGTTGAAGATTGAAGAAAACATAGCAACCGTCTTAATCGTTTTCTTGCTCACATCGTCGAGAACAGTAGTGACCACAAGTTTCTTCAAAACAGGAGAGGGAGATCTTACCTGTTACTTTTTTTCTACATTGTAGTAGCACCTATATATAGACGCACGAGGCGAATTTCTGCCATCACCGTCACCGTCATGTTCCATATACACATTAGTAGCATTAGTAACATCGTTCCGCGCTTGGTGTGTTCTATGTGCGATCAAAAGCTTGCGAAGGCTGCCCACGAGCGCGGCTCAAGCCGAGCGTCTGGCCAGATCGTCCAGCTAGAAGGATAGTGAAGGGGAGCAAAGCTTCGAACGTCGACCAAAGGGATGCGGTCATGCGTGCTGTCTCGGCATACATTAGACACGGTTCCTGTATACTCTTGCACCCGCTCTCACCACTCACTAATTCGCGTCGAAGCGACCAACTGCACGAAAACCACTTTGGGCCCTGGAGAGGCCGTATTCCAACGTGCCGGAGCTTTGTGAAGTTACTCGAGGTGAAATCCAAAGAAAAGAACCGCTAGCATGCATAGATTATACGTATACCATTCTTACTTCGTATGACGTTCAATTGGATTGCTGTCGCATTGTTTCGCCCTTGCAGCGAAAATGTTTTTTTTTCTCTTTTGCCTGTGCATCCCTCGTTAAGACCTTCAGGTCGGGCAGGCGGTGAGAACAGCATATCTAAAAACTGGCTATGGATGACAGTTGACGCCTAGCTATTGCGACATCTTTCTTTAAATGTTCTTGAAATTGAACTTTATGAGTACATTTTCAAAGAGGACTATACATACACATCTGTATACATTGGCCTGCGCATGAGGGGAGGAGCAGGGGATGGGGTGGCTGCCCCTATTAGTCACCTAAGAGGGAAGTTTGCCCCATACATTGAAATAATAGACGGAGTGCTGCGACGAGCCATCACACCCTATTGAAAAGAAACCGTGGGCATGCACGCAGTGAAGAGACAGAGTGAGACTGACAGGAAATGTTATTGTTGAGCTACTCCAAAATAAAACTAGCACGAGTTAGTAACCAAAGAATGAGCAGTGTAATAAGGACATAGGCATAGCGTAACCACTAACTTGGTGTAACGAGAATATTGATTGGCTAATGATAGCTTAGAAGAATGAGCAGTGTAATAAGGACATTAGGCATAGCGTAGCAACTAACTTGGTGTAACGAGAATATTGATTGGCTGATGATAGCTTAGAAGGTGTACACTCTGTAAACTTAAACTTCTAAGTTTCTACTCAGCGATTCTTGTTTGCGCTTCGATACAATGAAAGCGCACACTCGAAAGTAAATAATTTTGCTCAGCTTCAATGTGCTGAAACCGCGGTATGATTATGAAACGCCACATTCTCAAGTTGTGCTAGTATCGAATGTTTTACCTCACATTTAGTACATGCTTACTTGTGATACTGGCTGAGTAGTTTCTTCTTTCTGCTTCTTGTGTATATCTCGTTTAATCTTCCTCGAGCGCCGTCCTTTGTCATGCATTGCTGCGCTGTTTCGTCATGTAAATCAATCAATCAATCAATCAATCAATCAATCAATCAATCAATCAATCACATTTTCTTCTCTTTCAAGAAAAGATAATCGAAGCGTATCAGAAATAAAGTATCAGCGGTACCTGACAATACTTCTAAACCATACGCTTAGAAGGCAAGTAATCAATTGTAACATAGTCAAAGAGTCAATCACGAAAAGTTAAGATGGCAAAAATTCATCAACATATGCTCGTGCAGCAACATGGTAAAGTAGTGTAAAACACAAATAGGCCGAAGCAGTTAAGTGTATAGACTGCCCCATGAATAAAATGCACAGATGCGAACACTCATGCGCACATACAATACAATACGACAGGCAAAGCATATCATTTATACAATAATATAAAAGCGTATGCTGTAAGGTATTGCCAATGATAAATACATGTATTGAAAAAAGTATTAAATTCAGCTTTACGGCATTAAGTGATGCCAAAGTGATCGTCTGCAAGTAAATTCAGAGCAGAATGAAAGGCATACATATAAGCAGATGAGCACCATATTAGTACGAGATAATTACGTTCCGTGTATACTCTCCTTCGACGTCTTCTAGAATACAAAATAAACCATAATTCAAATCGAGTGGTCCTCCAGAACGCGCGATAGGCCTTTCACACCCGAGGTATCGCTTCGGGGCTTTCTGGTTAATCGCAGGTCTTCACGCAGGGCCTCTCCGGACTGATGTCCGGCCTGGTCTCCTCGCTGCCGTCGATGCTGACCAACGCGGTGCCGATGCTGCTGATGCTCGGCCTGGGTGGCCTCCTGCTTCCGCTCCTGGGCGTCAGCCTGTTCTTCCGCGAGGGACAAAAGAGGACCTTCAGCCTGCCGTCCATCAACCCGGCCATCCTGGACGGACTCGCCGACGTGCTCGACCGCGTCACCAAGGCCATCGAGCAGGGCGAGAAGAAGTACGCCACCAAGAACAACTGAAGCCAAGGGACTCACTCAGACACCATGCAACCACCGCCACCTCTGTAAATAGGACACTGCCAAACTTTCCCCAATGTACAGGTGAGCGTACCAGAGTGCGTGCTGCCGCAACTGCGTAGATTAGGGGAGACTGGATGTTTCGTAAGGAAGTGCTACTGCTCTACCTAATTAATGCTCGTTCGCGCTGCGATCAATTTGGAGTGGGAGTTTGGGGAAATGTGTGGGTTGATGCCGTTTGGATAAATAACACGGAGCGAGTCACTACCACTTGTGATGCACTGAAGGTGGTACCGCGTTTGATAACTAGAACCTGCTGGTGGAACAATTCTGTTACGGTATCGGTACACTTGGCCGTTACAAGGGTAAAGCAGCAGGTCATTATCATTATCTTCAACATTATCGTTATCCGGCAAAGTTTGCAACGCGAAATACACATTGAGCGCCCGACACACATCCTTTTCTTCCTTATTGGTATCGTCGTTTCTTTAATCGTGCTGACTTCTAAAAATTGTAAGGCGAATATCACGGTAAGAACATCAAATATAGTGGTGTAAAAGAGCATGAGGGGTTGTAGCACCATGCGAAGGCGCATCGCACCGCGAAACTTGTTTTAACCGGCTGATTAGTTAACGCCATGAACTCTATAGATCTATAGGCTGGCTTTTAGAGAGCTAAGTTTGGCGGCCTAATCTTTCAACGATAAGTCAAATAAGAGTTATGGCTGAAATGATACTTTCTGCTTTCATAAACCACATCATATCTGGTGGTTTCCGGCCCTCATGCCTTGTATCTGCTAATGGAACTCTTGACAGCGGTAATCGCGTTTTCTTTCCACTGCATTGCAGGTCACGTTTTCTTGCAGATTATTTAGACACATCTCCAGCGCATAGTGAAATCAATCGTTGAAGTTTTAAAATTACGTTCCTGCTTACGAATTATTGCTAGTGCAACGCAAGTGCTGTTAAAATTGGACTTTATGTTCGAGAAGTAGCGTTGCTCACTCATGAAGAGATTTCGTACTCGGAAATTATGCATGCAAGATTACCTTCTTGTGAAACGGCTGGTTTATAAAGCTTCCAGTATCGAGACAGGATCAGGAGTTTTGGCCAACCTGCTCAAAGCGGCGGGTTAAACTTGATCCAAAGAACACAAGATGTTCCAACCCATCAAGTGTTCTTTAACTGTATTAGGTGATCTGAGCATCGTTTTCTACTCATTCTTTGACTACATAACTACTACTTTTTTTTTGCTTTTTGCAACGTCTGCCGCAACGTATTTAGGGTACACGTTACGAAAATGCAAGTTGTGAGTTTGAGGCAACAGCGATATGCTGTAAGCCATTCTGCTGTAAGCCATTCAGCCATACTGCAAGTGACACTTTTCTTTGGCAACCCCAATGCTACGTTCTGTTGGAACTCCTGAGAGTGGGCTTTTTTTTTTTCGCTTGACAGCTATAGCGGGGCCGCGACAGTAAACAGGATTCAGTGAGCCGACCAACAAAACAACATACGATGTCCGCCAGCCACCGCAAGTCGTTACGTCTCCACCGGAGAAAACTAGACTGTCTCGTAACACGGTCACCCAGTTCTCACGCACGTTTCTGCATCGGCAGCAGGCCTATTTGGCTTAGTACGTATCCGGTTGGGCCACGACCACTCCCCCTTCGCGAGGCAGTAGTCTCATCGCACGCTGCCCCGCCGTTCGCTCGTTCGTCGGTATCTTTACCGACCCGATTACATTGCCACGTGCACGTGCTTTCGTGCTGGCTTCCAACAGGTTCTACACGCGACCATCGAATCCTTTTACGCATGCATGCTCCCTGTTTCTTTGGAACGTGCATCATGCAGCGGTGACTACTTCTGTGCACCCTTGCTCTTAAGAGGCTCCGGCTACTTGTTCTGTGAGGATGCAGACCACGGTGTCAGCCAATCAGCAAGGGCATGTGCTTATTTCGGCCACCTTGTGTATTATTTCACTCGCGTCGACGTTCTTTTTTTACGTTTATTGTGATTGGTCCCAGTTGCACCCTGTTCACTTGGTTCCTCTGTTCAAGCTTAACTAAACAATCTTTATTTGTGTAGCTCCCATTCTCTTGTTCCCTTAAGCATTGATAGTTGCCATGTTGCACTGGAATTTGTTATTACCTCTAAAAACTGGGACGAGACTAGTTTTGTCAGATGAGCCCACATATTTCTTGACGCCTAGATGTCCGTGTATTCGGTTACGTTTGTGCCATTAATTAACGGGCGTTTAAAGTGACTAAGTAGCCCCGCCGCGATGGTCTAGTGGCTAAGGTACTTGGCTGCTAACCCGTAGGTCGTGGGATCAAAACCCGGCTGCGGCGGCTGCATTTTCGATGGAGGCGGGAACGCTGTAGGCCCGTGTGCTCAGATTTGGGTGCACGTTAAGGAACCTCAGGTGGTCAAAATTTCCAAAGCCCTCCACTACGGCGTCTCTCATAATCATATGATGGTTTTGGGACGTTAATCCTCACTTATCAATCAAGCAATCAATTAATTAAGCAATCAATCACTGTGGCTAAGTATCACGATGAATCCTTGAGCACATACTATCACGGGTAGATTCACACACTTATGAAACGTCTAAGAAATAAATTAATCACATGTTTTGAGCCTTGCATGATCCGGCAAAGCGTCATTTTTTATCGTAAACCAAAATTAAATGTACGTTAGGTAAGGACCTGTGAGTTCCACTTGCTAAGTCGCATCAGCTCACGTAACGAGGACAGCGGGCCTCGGGACCATAAGCTGTCATTCGTTTCTATTATCCCTGAAACTATACGTACAGCGCTGCTGCGTCTGTTGCACGAGCAGCGGGTTTTTGCTGTGCGGGGCGACACCTTGAGGCCGTTTTGGCCCCTGACGTGGTCAGCCTAACTACCAGGTCACGCATGCTCCTGACACACCAGGCTAGGTCCCGAAACTGCCTCATGGTGTCGCCCCGCAAAGCGAAAACCCACTGCTCGTAACAAACAGACGCGGCAGCGCTGTACGTGTACCACTAAGGTGTGCCGCCTCCTGGTTTCCAATTCTCAGTTTCCAAATTTTTAGAACTTTGGAAAGTGGTTCGTAACTGTGAGCTCTGCGTTTTTTTATTGAAATAGAAAAAAAACGAAGGATTTTTTGTCACCGTTACTTGTCAACGGCTACCCCTTTTCGCTTGATTTTTACAAACAAAGAAAAACAAAACAAAACAGCATATGTAAATATATACAGTCCTACATGGGTGAGAGCAAAAGTTCTACTATGGGCAGAACAAACACGTAGTCGTCACGCTCACTTTTAACTGTAGTACGCTCAGCAGTGTTCACAAATCTTCGTTTCTTCGAAGAAGTGTTGCAGCACCTTCATAGCTCTGCGTTAATTAGGAAGTCTGAAGGCAGATAGACAGGACTGTGTAGCATTCCATTTGACAAATCGAGGCGGCGGTATCGCGACACTCAAGCAGAATGCATACAGATGGATGACCTGTTCGGGTCACCACTGTGCGACCAGTTACGCTGGTCACCACTGTGCTATTGGTTACAGCCGAGATATGGCCTGCGGAGTGTACAAATGTATGCATGACCTACCGCGTGCCACCTGAAACTTTATTCAATTAAGATTGGAGTACTTTGGTCGCTGGCCCGTCTTATTACAATCTAGTGGTTCCTTGTGAGTGTATACTTTACGGTGTATGCAGCGACAACACAGCACTCCGACAAAGGATTTTATCAATATTCATTTTGTATCAGATTTATTTAGTTAACACTAAATAACCAACAGAAAGGTCTAAATCAACGTAAAAATATTTAGATTAAAAAAACAGCGAACAAAGAGAGATCCCTAGGTAAGCATTCCTCAAAATACTCTTACTTTTGCGTTAACGCTATTTACTTTTGCAAAAGGTGGCCTAATCTGCATTACTGTGCCACCAACCGCATAAACGTAACACTCACTAGGTGATAAGCACGCCTTCAACGAAGGTATTGAAGTCGCTCCACCAAAAAGTTTACATTAGCTGATTTTTTCCCTTTTTAGCAGAGGGGCTGGAAAATCTGTCGTCCGAATTTTAACCTGCATCTCGTAAATACGACTGGCGCCTCTGTAACGTTACGCGTCACGCTACGTGCATCACAATCGCCGTTTCCGAGGCGAATAGCGCGAAGATGAACTTCTAGCACTGAAGCGCGGGGCCATGAGCAAAAGTACATACCAGGATGGCACGGTGCTGAATGCTCTTAGCGGAACATAAAGGAGAAGTGACACGCATTGCAAAAGCGCCTTTGCATACTTTCGGCAATCCGTCCAACATATGCATTATGAACAGTGACCCTTGCATAAATATGAGCCTATGTTCTTTGTTAGCACTAGTGGGGTTCTCTTTGCTGGATGCTTGTTTTTGGTGATGATACATTATCTGAGCCATCGCAAAAAAATAATAAGGAGCTTGTATGGTAGTAGAGGTGAGAATTGACGTCAGGTGCGACACTATAGCTTTCACCGCTACCACCATAGAAGCTTTGAGGCACGATGTAAGGTTGGGCCACAATCTCAACGCAAGTTCCTACTTTCCCTCTCGTAAGGGAGCCGTAGAACTCGGTATGAGCAACAGAAACTGTATTGCTAACAAAAAAGAGAAAGATAGCCAATGAAGTTCTATATTCTTATGAGGTGCGTATGCATTAAATAAATTTCTATACGAGTAATTTTTCAGGAAGTGCAGTGAATAATAGCTAAAAAATAAAAAAAAATCTGTAAGAAAAACAGGCACAACCTCTCATGGATAAATATGAAGTTATATGGCTTACCGCCCAACGTGATGGTTAGGAATTGCCTTTCTGCACCTTATAGTAAACGCAGTAACAGTTAAGGAATGTCTTTTTTCTTGCATTCGAGGGCTCAAATAACAGTGTTGAACAACACAGCAGGAATACAACGGTGTAACTTATGTACTATCAGAGTCAAACGCAACCCGAACACGGGCAAGCCTTCGCGATGGTATAGCGCCGTCCCGTTATTACGGTTGACAGGCGCGCACATTCTTTTCGGCAGCTCTGCGCTTATTCGTGTGAAGGACTGCCGCTGTTCGGCTTTGATTTGACGCAGATAGTGCAAATCAGAATACCGGCAAAACGCCCGCAGAAAACTTGGGGCTGAGTCGTAAATCTAGAAGTGGTGCGATGAGAGCGTCTGGCGCGGAGTGAAGGGGGGGAGGGGGGATAGTAGCAATGATCGAGTGATTAAGCCGAGGGCAGCCCGCTCAAGTCAGCGCCGAGAAACGAGATTGCGTGTGGCGCCACCACCAGGCGACGGAAGGAAGAAGGAAAGCCCAGGGGGATTTGGCGGTTGCAGAAGAAGATGGCGTCCGGGTCACGGGGCGGTGTTTCGTTCGCACGCGCACGTGAGGTCACACGAACGCTATCAAGTGCACCTCACGCGCGTACGTGCGGAGGTACGCCGCGCGCACAAACACAGGTGCTCGAAGCAGGATCATCGACAGGAGTGCGCTGCATCCAGGAAACGGCGCGTGTTTTCGGCCCCGGCAGACTAGGTGGAGGGGGGAGGAGGAAACGCGGCGCCCTTGACCTTGCCTGCCGCCGGCGCCGTTAGCCGCAAGTGGGACGAGATGCTTCCCAAAGTCAGGGCCACCGGTCGTCGGCTTCGAGTGACCCACATAGCTCCCTCCTCTCCCCATCCCTCTGCCTTCTAACTTCTCCGGCGGAATGGGAGACCAGCCGCCGGAGGCTGAGGAGCACCGAGTCGCAGTGTACCTGGGGGGACACTAACATCCTCTGGAAAATGTATTTATTTTTATTGGCACACTGAATTTGGTAACGTGTCGTTACGGGGGATGATACCAGCGACCTAGAACATTCCGTTTCGGCTATGGTCGCGCTTCGACACATAAAGAAAAGCGACGTTCCACAGCAAGTTCACCGTTGGGTAGATTTGAAAAGGAGCCGGAATTCAAGGTAAAAGTAGCCACAGTAGCCAGGCCATTCATCAAGTTTATCGCCACATTTGTAGCCAAATACAATAAAAGTAGTATTATGACTGTAGTCATTTTTATTATTATACAGTAAGTATATTTTCGAGTGTGTAAATACACAGAATTAGGTACACAATCATTCGGCCTTGCTTGCTCTTCGATCCACACGGCAGTTGCAAAAAAGTGATTATTTATTTATTTAGTTAGTTAGTTAGTTAGTTAGTTAGTTAGTTAGTTATTCTGAAGGCCAATGTTATTCAGCGAGTAAAAAATAACACCGTACAGACTTACTGCCTCACGAAAATAATAATTATCACCACTTCCCCGGTATGAAAGGTGATTCCAATTATTTGGTTTGCACAAAAGAAAAGAAGCTTTGGTTTTCTATGAAATGGAATACTTACTTCACAGCAATTATCGAAGAATGGAGACTTATATTGTGCTGCAGTGATATAATACTTGTGTCATGAAGAAAGCAACGGTACGTTCCAGCGGCTAATGTTTTGTTGAGTTGTAGCAGACTGAGGAGAAAGACTGGAATTTGTGTACTTAATGCTATAAGTGATTGCAGAAATAATATAGCATTCTTCCCCATTTCATAATATATCTCCATATAAACACTCATAACAAGCGACGAGGTTCTAACACAATGCTATACAATATGTAAAGAAGCAGGCTGTTTCTATTTCAGGTGACACCAACGGCCTTGCATTTTCTGACATTTAGTTCAACAGACCATATTTTCTATGAATTAGCGCAGGAACTACATAAGAATGGTTAGTACAAATTTGATGAGCCTGTAAATAGTTTATACAGGACAAAGTTTTTCCCAGAACCAGAGTAGTTCTGGGATATGAAAGGCAATAATTCAGAGAAAACATTAAACGTTAAGGTAGTTTGCTTTTTTTTTTCACGAAACTGGAGACCAAAAACCATTGATGAGATTTATCATCTTTCAGACTAACATAATTTTGGTGAAGATTTTTTTTCTCGAGCTCACCCGAGAGCACGTGCCTTGCTATCAGCATTAGACTGATTGATACGTGGAGTTTAACTTCCCAAAACCACCATATGATTATGAGAGACGCCGTAGTGGAGGGCTCCGGAGATTTCGACCACCTAGGGTTCTTTAACGTGCGCCCAAATCTGAGCACACGGGCCTACAACATTTCCGCCTCCATCGGAAATGCAGCCGTCGCAGCCGTGCTATCAGCATTAGAGATTGAATATATAGCGGACAGTGTGAGCAGTACGCTAACCACGCAAGTTTTACAAAATGCGCAAAACTCGGTCACTCGATTCTTGTAGACGCGCTGTGCGATGCGCATCAGCCGACTGCTGGGGCGAGGACATGCACGTGCATTGGATGACACGTCAAAAAAAAAAAAGATCTCAAACAGTGGGCGGTCTTTTTGCTTGCTTTTTCTGTTACGTCCAAGCAATAAAATTGGCTAAGTTCGCTAAATGCAGTGTTTATTGTAGCCAAAGGGTAGCCGTGGCGCCAACTTGACATTGTTGTCGTCAGACAGAGGCCTAAGGTAGCCAATTTGGCGCAAGTAGCCACCAATGACAACTTTGTTCCACAGCCTGCATAAAAGTGGTCTTTGGGGGGGGGGGGGGGGAGACATTCAGAAAACGCCATTCTAATCGAAGCGCCACCAGCAATCGGGAATACAACTGAACTCCGAAATACCGCTGTACATACTGTACGGAATAACGCAAAACAAAAAAAAAAGAAGGAAAGTGAGAAAGTGAGAAAGAAAGAAAAATAGAAAGGAAGGAAGAAAGAAAGAAAGAAAGGAAGGAAGAAGAACAAGAGAAGATGCAACTCATGAAATAACTCTTCATGTGTTTCTCCCTGCCTTGTGTTTTCGTTTATTGAATCAACCAGCCTCAACTCGCCCAAATGTGAATTCCTTCTGCAACTGTCGATTTGTTTCCTGCGAGATAAGGGAACGGTGAACGCCTGAATGGTGAACGCCCGGTGCATCACCGCTGACATCAACCCAGAAATGCTTAAATCAGAACAGTTGACGGCTGAGCGTGCCGCGGTCATCATCACTCACACGGTTGGAGGGTTGTTCTCGACCTCGCCCAACTTTCCAGTATGAAAGACAGTCAAATCCCGCCTACTGCAACATCTGAACCGCCACCACAGCTCAGTGATTGAACGCGCAAGACAAAGCGTGCTCCTCTCATCCCATAATGGAAGACCAAACAGGCAGGACGCCCCATAATGAAAGAATGTGTCGTGATGCTCGGCAAACTTTGGCTTTCTTTGACCTTGCAACTTGCATGAGCCTTTGTTTTTCTGTATTCCGTGTACAAGGCCCATAGGTCACATCTCGGGAGCGGCCACATATAGCCCGCTGAGCGCTTTCCTGAGATGCATAATGGAGCAATAAATCGCGACATAAAACACCTGCATATGTTGGCGCCTCCGATGAAGCCACGTGCGCTCGGATTCCCCAATAGTAGAACGTAACATATTGCACGTTTTACATATTTGTTTCCCATAATCCCAAAGAAGAGGTACGTGTACTGTTACATGATTTTGCACAGGATGGTTCAAGGGTAGATGGACGCTTCTATCACTGGGCTTGTCTTTGTCAGACATAAACTAACATATGTGCCTTAACTGTATGTGCATACATTTAGGTATTATCACACAAAAAGGTACGCAAAATATGTGTCGTTCTTCAGTTTGGAAGCCCCGTTGTTCCTCTCAACTGAACACCGCGTTGGCGTTCATGCCATTTCTGTGCCGACGCCTTCCAGTGTTCACCCGCTTGATCGAAAGAAAGCGTTTGCATTTAGCGAGAGCTAGTGAATGTTGGAGTGCGCAAAGATTACTCGACATGGAAGGGACGCTAAAGAGAAACAATTAACTGGTTGAGATTGATTAATTCAACATTGAGAACTCTAATGACGCTGATTTCACCATCACATGTCAGTTAACAAACAATGAAAACAAGGTCAAAGTTTCTGTTACAAATTTCGCGCCGGAACCTCCGTGTGTGGCATAATGAATTTCAAAAGTGCATTTTCCGCATTATGACGACATTGGCTGAAACACAGTTACTCAAACGTGTTAACTCTGTCGCCCCCTCCGCGCATATTGCACTTAATTTTTACGGAGTAAGAACTTCGTGTACGCCTTAGTGCACGCCATCAAAATCATTGATGTCATGTCTACTATAGTGCGGGAATTTCAAGTTGGTGTCGCCGTCCGCATTTTCTTCTAGCGGATCGTCTCTTTTACCAACCACCTTCTTTGGGCAAGCGCGGTGGATTCGGCATATCACAAAAGTAATTTACTGATAGGAGCAAAATCATTTTTTCTCTTTAGTGCCCTGTAGTTCTGACGCACTGCAAACTGGGCAGGCTTAAAGGGACGCGGAAGGTGAAACCACGAATTGGTTTAGATTGATAAATCTTTCTCTGGGAACTCCAACGCCGTTAATCTAAACATCCTAAGTTCATTATTAGAGGGGAAAATCAAGGTCAAAGCACCATTTATAAATTTCGTCCAGAAATCTGCGCACATGACGTCGAGGATTTCAAAGCGTATTTGTGGTATTTCGCTGGCGGTGGCTGAACGAAATTTCCCGAAACTTGGTATGTTAAGTGTTTGGCCCGATCAGCAGACATTGTGCTTCAATTTCACCCTCTTTTTTTTTCTTCGTGTTAGGTGGCAGTTGTCAGCTTGCTCTCTCCCTCTTTCCTCTGTGTCCTTGTGTATCCGTGCATGCAAATCAAATAAATAAGTAAATAATAAGCTAAGTAGGCCTCAGCAAACACTATCAAAATTTGTTTATTTATTTATTTATTTGTTTGAAATTACTCTCAGGGCCAGAGGCATTATAGAGAGGGATAGAGCAAGCTGGCATGCTCACTGCGTTTGGTGCAGAAAGTTCAAGGTGGCGTCGCAACCAGCATTTCTTTTTTTTTTGCGCGTTTTCACGCTTACCAAACGTCTCATCACGGTGAGCGCGGTGATTTTGAAGTTGTGAAAGGGTAATTTACCAAAAATAGAAAAAATGGTTTTTTCTCTTTAGTGTCACTTTGATGCCTAAATAGTGTCGTTGTTAAAACGTTTCTTTGCGTTTTTCACTTACAACGTGCCTCTCCCTCTCCCCTCTCCCCCTCGCAGTTCCTGTCTGAAAACAAAGACCGTCACTTTCTACGCAGACTAACTCCGTCCACTTCTCCATCCAGAGCGGCGGGCGTCCTCTTCGAAGACCACCGCCCACGTTCCTGCCTCAAGCCTCGTCTCTGCCAGAAGTCTCTCGCTCGCGCTGTCAAACTTAACGTGCCGTGCGATTTTCTGCTTTTCTCTCCCACCCGGATGCTCATTCCGTCCACGATGTTATTGTTCTGTGCAACGGCAGACTGGCTTTGCCGTGCTTGCATACCTCTCTGTGTCATTCTCATCCGATACTCGAACTTTTTCGTTTGCTTGCTTACTGTTTTGCCAAAGCAGCTCCCGTGTGCGACTGGCTCGACGCTCGTAGTCTAATTTATTACGTCTTAAAGATGGACTCTTTGCGACGTGCTACATACGACTCACGTCAGGCACGCATTCCTGAAACCACCGGAATCGCATTGTTGCAGAAGCAACGACACTTTCAGGGACATGTTCCACTCCATACTCACTTTCATGTCGTCGCAGGCGATTTCTTTATTCTCGCAGTCCTGTGGAGCTCTTCTTTGCCACTACGCTTCTGTGTTTAGTAATTGTCATATAGCTGCAGCATGTGTTTGAAAAAAAAAGCGGAAAAAAAAGCCGCAGTGCGCATTATTTATTGGTGTTTTTTGCCTTTTACGTTCGCATATTTTGTGTGTGTGTAAGTGTTCGAACTGCGTGTTGTTTGTTGTTGTTTTGTAATTTTTGTAGCAATTAAAATAAACATGTAGTGAGTGTGGTGAATTTGTGGCTGCGACAGCACGCGAAGCCATTATAGTGCTTGTCCTTGTGGTGCGAAGCGTCACAATGCTTTGATTTTAAATCAAACTAAAGCGTCTCTAATGAAATTCGGTGCTGTGTATTGCTTTTGAAAGTGCTGAGTTAGTAAGACGTAAAGACAGTTAACATAGAGAACAACGAAATTCGACAACGAAGGCTACAGTCTTAGACACCATAAGTTAAAGAAAGAAGTATGGTGTCTAAGACTATTTATGGTAGCCTTCGGATGCAAAAAAAATTGCGATGAGTAATTCCTTGGGTAGTGAACTTCGGTATTGAGGTCAGTCGATGATTAGTTGGAAAAGTGCTCCAGGGACGCTTTATCGACTGCCCTAACGTTGGTAGTAGTTCCAGCCAAAAAGCTTACAGAGAAATTTCAGCTTCTAAGGCTGGCATGCGCCATCGTATAACAACCACGCAGTGATAAACATCAGTGGAATGATGAACATCATTGGAAGTTTCGATAGAGCATGCGTGAAAGGTAATGTTGCGACCTCTTCGAGGGTAGAGTACGTCCAAGGAAACACAACGACAGCAATGTCGGAAACAAAGGGAGCAGACGTAAACGTTGCTGAGTGAAGGGAGGTTGTGCCACGAAAGTTGTGCTAAATATAATGCACTACGCACCGGTACGCCACATACTCGTGTACTTCCCAACCTTCGTCCGGACGACAAGCCAGCAAGCTGCCATTTAGTTATAGACTGCCGAAATGCACAAACCATCCTCTCGCAGACATTTCACGCATAAAATAATGAGCTCCAAAGCGGTCAGCTCATACCGCTACATTGTACATAAAGCCACATTGACTGCACGCCGTCGGGCTTGACTGGCAAAAGAACTCGGGCAAGGTAACCAGGTTATCGCTGCAAGAACAACACAGGGCGGGAATCGTGCCGGTAAGGTATGCTTACATTATGAATGAAAAAGATAAATCTGAGGCGTTAGTGAATGGCGTGAACAGGAATGACTACAGTGAAGAGGAATGACTATGGCAACATCCAGAACGCACTTATAGAGTAGATGAAGGGGATGCTGAAACTATAGAGTGCACTCTAGCTGAAACAACCGCGCCCTTTTGTTAACAAAGGAGCTGTTTTTCGGGGTCGACGTCCTTGAAGAAACACTACTTTCCGCGAAACCTGACTCGAAGCTTATACCCTGCAGGGATAAATCATCCCGCATTGCAAGTTGGAACTGCTGTTACATGAACCACGACAGTAACTATTTTCTTCTCCTCTGTAAATTTCTTTACACCTCTCCCCTTTCTCGGTGCCAGGTAGTATACTGAACGCAGCCCTGGTTAACCTTCCAATGTTTTTCTTGCTATTTTTTTATGTCTGTCCTTTTCCACAAAGCTTTGTCGTCCGCTTAGCAATGATATATAGTTGAAATTTAATCGAACGAAGTAATGAACGTGATCGAGTTATTTCAATAAATTGGGAAATTTGTAAAACAGAGAAAGGAAACTTTTGACTTCATTGAAGTCTAAAACTGTAACATCGCGACGCCCGAAAGCTACTGCGACATTTTACTTGCCTCCAGCGCAGTCCCTGCCGTTTCATTTGGGTTAAAGAGCGCTGCCGACCGTTGAGTCCGTTCTTCCGTGCATAGGCGTAGCATCAAGCCTCACAAAATAAAACAAGGGGTGCGGCTGGATGTACTAACGTGACAGCGTTAGAGCGCACGCTCGAAAAAACAAGAACAAAAAAATAAACGTCAGTGTCAAACTTAGAAAGAAATGACAACTTTGAAAAGCGTCGTAAGATCGACATTGGTGCATGGTTTATTTCTCTAGTTGGAATTCATGACAACAATAAACCATGCGGGTAGCTACCGAACTAAAATTTCTTTTTTAGATCGGCAACATTGTAAAATTGGTTTTTTCTATCGAATTGAAACTGCGGAGCACCACCGTCGCGATGCATTCTTCGACAGGTTGCATTCGAAAACTGACGAAATGATAGCTTCCAAGCTTCTGGTGGTATTTTCCGAGTTTAGGTAGTGTTCTGTATCACACCTCCACGTGTATATCAGCCGATCGGTTATTGATTCGTGGCACTTCAAAGAGTATGCCTTTACGCGGGCTGTCCATGCCATTCGGTGGAGCGTCGTGAAATCGCGGTGTTGTGCCGCATACGAACATCGATGTTTTCATCCCTGCATAAATAACCCACGAAATGATGATGGCGCTTCAAAGGTGGGCGATAGAACACCTCGAGATTTGAGGACCACAGCCAAAGCAACATCAGCATCATTACACGATGTTCGGGACCGCATGTTTTTACGTTTTAGTTTAGAACCAGAAACAGTTAGCAGGGATGACCAAGTCGCAAGACCATATCCTCCAAGTCCTGGTTGTCCAGTACGGGCATGACAGGGCTAGGAGACTTGTCGTCCCGGTCCGAACGTGGCATTAGTCAGACAAATGGCAACACCCTGTACAGGATGTGAATAAAGATATTTTCATCGATCCATCCCCATAGTTCTCGACGTCACATATGATAGCTGAGCACTGGTGTAGCCGGAGAGGCGTTTCGAAAATTCAACAACGCCCCCTCCCACTCGCCCTTAAAAAAAACGGGAAATGGTCGCAACATGCAAGGGGATGATTGAAGACTAGCGGTTTCTGAATGGCACTGGCCATTCAGAGCTGCAAGCTACGCCACCATACGTGGTTTTGCAACAGTTACATAACGTTCGCTGATGGATGTTTGTTGATGTGCAACATTTTCAGCATGCCAAAATACGCTTGCCTACAGTGATACGACGATGCCCTGCAGGGCCGCTGATTTTTGAGCAGATACACCTTTAAAGGTTTTTTTTACAAACATCGTAAACTCCATATGTTGAATGGGAATCTTCGGTCACTGTTTTTGTGCATTGTAACCACACACAAACATTTTGGGAAGCAATGGTCGATGTTTTAGCTGATCAAGCGCTTGTGAAAATAATCGATGTGCCTATAGGCAAGCTTCACCTTTTTTAAAACTTGGTTGCAAGGTGAAGCATAATTTTAAGACGAAGGCGAACGTACCATGTGTTGTTCCACTAAGACGGCTGCCAAGACAACCTTCATTACAAAGAACCTATCTATGCATTGAAGCTGCATATTTTGCCACAATCAAGAAATTTCGCGTCGTTATGGTCGAAAAGTTATTATTAGAAAAATAGCACGTTCAGCCCCATTTTTTTTTGCTTTTCACTTACCTAAAGCAGTCCCACCTTATCAGTGACGGGGTCACATGTTGTAGTCAGGTCGTTAGCTTCAACGCCGAGTTTTATAATAACGTGTTTCTACAGCAACAAGGCTCTTCTGACTTAATTTGTGCTTTAGGCTCATGAAACCTCGAAAGCCTGTTCTTTACGAATGAACAAATCAGGCACGTCGTTAACTTGAGCACATGTTTGTGCGTGCACGTCATGAAAATGCAGAAGAACAGCCAGTGTACCTACTTTTCATTGCATGCTAGCGGGGTTGTCGCGCGAGCTTCGCTTCTTAAGTTTGTTGAATTCCAGACAAAAAAAAAAACTGATGCGCGCACTGGGTAGTTCCGGCATTGTCACTGCCTTGATGCAGGTTTTTAAACAAACCTCTTGTTGATCTTGACATCAACCGCAGCCGCGGTGTAAATTTGTAACGTGACCAGTTTTAAAAAGAAACACGCTCGTCTTGAGGTAGGCACCACGAAAATTTGGGGCCCAAGTCTCGAAGTTCGTGGGAACCGTTATCGCGAACACTGCGCCGACTCCGCATGGTAGAGCCACACTGCTGCGCCAACAAAGGTGACGATTGCTGCTATGTGCTAGCTATTGCTTATACATGGTTTTCACGTACAGAGACGGTCCAAATCTTGCGGACTATGGCAACGCGTGTCAAACACCGCCTCCTGACGGCTGCCTGTAAACCTCGAGAGTGCGCACTGCGCACGCGTGCCCTTTTAACGAGATAGTGTTAGAGAGCTCGTGTCGCAGAAATACCATCGTCGGCATCGGCCCCGCTAGTAGTGAGCGAAAAATTATCTGTGAGCGAAAAATCGAGAAAGAAGCAAATAAAATAAAGAATAAAATTTTAGGCCCCATTGAGGATCAAACTAAGGCTGTTCGCGTGATAAGCAGGTGTCTTACCACAAAGCCACGATGTTACCTGCAGCTGTCTTGGGACAAAACACCACATAAATGCCAAGTAGTGGAAGGAGTGTCTTTAAAGCATTTTGCCCGACAGGTGTCACGACGAAAACAAGCCCATTTGGCGATTTGTAGGCCATTTGAGAGGCCACCAAATTGATTGATATGTGGGGTTTAACGTAACAAAACCACCATATGATTATGAGAGACGCCGTAGTGGAGGGCTCCGGAAATTTCGACCACCTGGGGAGGCCACCAAATTACGTCGAAAAAGGCCGGGACAGTGCAGCCATTACCGCTAAAACACACGGGAACTTTCAAAATACTCTAAAAAGGGACAATTATGTCCATCTAGTGGAAAGCATATTATGCCTTTCCTGAGGCCCTGATCAAGCAAACAGCAAACGCTAGATAATGTGCTGCCATCTGTGAGGCATTGTGAGACTCTTTATGGCCTCCGAGATGGTGAGCACGTGGCGTGTACCTTGGAAGCCATGCGGCACTTGCTTCAGATCAAAAACCTGTATGTACCATTCGCGCGCGCGTACGTGTGTGTGTATGTATGGCATATTTGTGACATTGTGAAAAACGTGTCTCGACTACAGCAGAGCGCCGTTCTAACAGAGGGAAGTGGCCACACTGCACAGTCACTGCATCACTATAGATACGTCGCGCTTGCGCGCGCGTGTGGTGTGTGTGGGCGCGTGTGTAACAAAACATACCAATAAGTATGCACTTAGTGGTTGAAGGGAGCGCTAGGGGTCGTATTTCGCTATCGCGTTCAACTCTTAAAGGCGAAGCTTAAGGGTTCCCCAATTTTTTTTCCCTGCGAGCCCACTTTTTCGCTCTCTTCAACAGCGCGTTGTTACGACCGGCCCTGGGGAGCCAAGCAGGAAGAGTTTGGGGGAGAACCGGTTCTTGACCGACGGTGGCGGCCAACCCCACCTCCCCATTCGTGTTCTTCCTCGCCGGGAGAGCTCCGGGGTCTGCTGTGCGTTCGTGACCATATTTGGTAACATTTTGGGGCGCCGGGACCATATATGGACATCGTGTTGGGTTGTGCCACTCCATGTGTTGTGAGAGGTGTAAACCTCAGCCCATCGAGATCTTCACCCCCCCGCGCGAGAGACTGTTACGACCGGCCCTGGGGAGCCAAGCAGGAAGAGTTTGGGGGAGAACCGGTTCTTGACCGACGGTGGCGGCCACCCCCACCTCCCCATTCGGGTTCCTCCTCGCCGGGAGAGCTCCGGGGTCTGCTGTGCGTTCGTGGCCATATTTGGTAACATTTTGGGGCGCCGGGACCATATATGGACATCGTGTTGGGTTGTGCCACTCCATGTGTTGTGAGAGGTGTTTCCCCCTCCCTCGTGGCCGAGGTGCCGGGGACACCGTATTGGCTGACGATGCAGACAAGGCGCCCAGTGAACAACGTGGCGCTATAAAATGCCGAAGACGTTTTGTATCACTCTCACTCTTCTCTCTTTGGGTCAGTTGACCACTTCTCCACATGTAAATAAATCTCTGTTGTTCGTTCGGGCGCTTCTTTCTCGCTGAATTGTTGGACGATGGATCCTGCGACGGGGCCAGCTACCGAAAATGAGACCGACAGGACCCGGAGTCCCAACAGCGTGCACCGGAACGCCAGAAGAAGCGCATGGTGTCACTCCTGCCGTGGCCGCGGAAACACCGAGCCATGATATCGTGGCGAAAACACGTAATTTGTATTGACTGTGCTCAGTGCGTGCCGCATTCTGCGCCTTAGCCTCAGACGCTCCACTCTGTCGTTGAACGTGCATACGGCGTCAGTTTTCCGTAAATTGGTCTTTGCGATAAGGTTCGTACGATTGCAGTTGTAGTGACACCTTGCGCTTATTGTAGCGTTTCGGGGCGCACACGCTGTTAAAGCGAGTGAACGAGCCGGCTGGTCGACAAAAAGAGCGCGCGTGTGCAATGCGCGCTTTGCAGCTTCGCAGGCAGCCGTCAGAAGGCGCAGCGGTGCTGTTTGACATAATAACTGTATGGTACCTTTGGGTATCATAGAGGTAGCATACCTAAAGGTAGTATATACAGTAACTCTAGTTTGACGCACGCTACCGTGGTCAGCAAAATTTTGACCGCAACTGTACGTCCCATCCGGGAACGAGAAGACCGAGAACCACCATGTTTGTGAACATATGCAGCTGCCTGGAAGCGTAGTTGGGAGCTTTGCAGCGGCGAGATCTGCTCTTCAGTCGCGCTACCGGCTTCAACATTTTTGCATTCAGAACAAGAAATGGGGCTTCTGCTTTTATAGGCAAGGCACAGCAACGCCTTAGACTGTTTAGTTTTTCTGCGATTTTCACAAATCAGTGCGCAGGAACAAGGATATTGTCCGAAAAGCGCCGAATCGCTTGGCTGGCGCGCATTGAACGAGAAAGCCCGAAGAAAGAAAAGCCCATTCGTGTCTTCAGTCATTACTATACCCCAGGTAAGGGTATTTTCGAGTTACGTCGACGCTTTTCACGCTTACTGACATGATCTCGTCGTTTCTCCAGAATGCTACCGAAATTCTCAGCGATGAACAGACCGCATTTTCCCTTCGAATAACCGCGTCTCGTGTCGCTATATAAGTTACAACGGCGCAGCATATGTCAGCTTGCCTGCTTTCATAGGTCAACCCACCAATTTAATGAACGACGCGAACCCCGAGTGGGCAATGAGCTATAAACAACGACTTTACATGCTGGGCCACGACTGTTATGACCGGACTACTGCCACAGCGTGCGCGCGTTTTTACTGCTCTAAAAAGTGACAGTCAAAGATGCTGGTGGCCGTCGCAGCGGGCATGCCGTTCATGGAGTCGAACATCACCCGAATTGCGTGCCAAAGGCGCAGAACCAGAGTGGGATGAACCATCAGCAGTAGATCCTGCAGTGTAGAAGCCCGTGCGTCTGGATAAAGACGAAGCTGTAGCAGTTTTACATCGACCGTAACCTGAAATAGCACCGCAACTATAACCTCGCTGAGAACGGCGACAGGCTGTGATGGCAGCTGCTATGCTCTGCACCCATCTGCTGGTGGAGCAGTTGTGGGCGTCCAATGACTTGTAGACCTTCATTCATTGCAGCGTGAGAATACATTATTCGTCGAAAGCACCAAATTGTTCACGATGTCGCCGCGTGTCACGGAAAGCAGCAGATCGACGTTCGGCGTAGCATCCTAGCCGATGCGCACTTCGTACGGGGCGATGCCGTCGCACATATAAATCTTTGCTGGGTAACGTACAGTACTCAAGGATTCAAACAGGACACTCGGAGCGTGTGACCGACGGTAGATGTGCCGTCGCTCGTGGGTGCGCGTATATAGAACCAACGTGTTGTATCGTGGTATAGAGCGAGCGGAAGAACACCTACTGAGCAGGATTGCTCCCTCTGGTCGCCAAAGTGTTGGCCTGTAGTTCACCGCGTGTACACTGCCAGGTTGGCGCTGCAAGGCTCATGCACAATCGCATGTCGACCGCACTTGCTCGCCGCTGCGCACTACTTTTATTGCGGCGCCAGCAGACGACCCTCTCGTTCTGCGCGCTTAGGCGATGGGGTACGCATATGGTGTAAGCATGACACAAGATTCAGTTAGGAGATTGTGCCTTGTGTGCGTTCTTATACCTGATAAACATCTGCTTACAAGCATTTAAAGTTTTCTTCATGCTTTCTGCATCGACAAGAAAAAAATGAGTGGCAGGCTTGCCTTCGTGCAACATGAAAATAATATCATGTATTAGTGTCTCAAGGGGAAATTGTGGCCTATCATTGAATAAATATGGCAGAGAAGCTCGCTCGTTCTTTCGTGGC
Source organism: Rhipicephalus annulatus (assembly GCA_013436015.1). Taxonomy (NCBI): domain Eukaryota; kingdom Metazoa; phylum Arthropoda; class Arachnida; order Ixodida; family Ixodidae; genus Rhipicephalus; species Rhipicephalus annulatus. Next base: position 38,528 of record WOVY01002232.1, on the reverse strand, counting down.
CGGCAGCTGTAAAAAGTTTGCCACGCCGAATAGCCGCGATATATTGGCTGCTCGGGGTGATACAACAAAATATTAAATGATTGTCTTAGTGCTGCACAGAAACAGGCCCGCGTTTGTTGCTTTTCTTTTTCGTCGGGACAAAAAGCTTGTAAAATTTTACATGCTTTTGTGCAGCTGTTTATCATGCCTACTTGCACATGTCAGGCACAATATCTTCGCTGTGTCCCATGTCTTACTTGCACAGCCTACGTGCCTTATCGTTGAAGAGCGCAGGTCGAGAGCGTCGTATGTTTAAATGGTGTGCACTATGCACTCAATTCGGGCTGCATGCGCGCGAAAGCGCGCGGGTCTTCTACCACCACGCTGACAGTGTCCACTTTGTGAACTAAATGCCGACTCTTTAGTGACCGGAAGGAGTAATCCTGCTCTATAGACGTTCTCTCCCTCGCTCTACACCACAATGCAACGCATTGGGTCTACGCGCACCCACGAGCGGTGGCCTTGCACCGGCAGCCACACGTCCTGTTTTGATCCGCGAGTACTGTACCTGAGTCGGTCCCACAAGCTTTTTGAAGTACGACGGGCAAATCACGTCGTACTTCGAAGGACAAGTACTGGTTTATATCGACATATCACCAGAATGACGCCGACAAGCTCCAACGTGCTGGTAAGCTGCACGCGCAACAAGACTCAATGTTGTCCGCCATGGCGGTTGCCCACTTCGCTAGCCGGAAATGACGTCATGTGTAACCCACCTGACAATGCGCATGGTGCTATGATAGTGCGATAGACACGCCACATGACAAAACTAATACACATATGAAAGGTTACTGCTTGTTGGCTTGAGCAGTTGACGTGCGAAGCGCTGTGCACTAAAGCACTGGCGTCTAGCATATGGAAGAAGGCAAAACTGAGGAGAGTCCCTATATATCCTATCCCAACGCATTGCGAGAAGTGTGGCGGAAGTGACGTCAAATTTATGGGGCAAACAAACCGGTATGGGGCAAACAAAACAGCAGATGCTCCGCGGCGTGCTCTCAGCGCTGGTTCGCTTCTGCGCGGACTTATAGCCCCGGCGCAAACTTAACGCGGATTGTATGGTTTGCATGCAGTAAAATGTTGCGAGCACACTTTTCCGAGACTGTTCGTGCGTGGAAGGCCCGAGCGTGGCGTGCTGAAGTACTTCGTGGAGTGTTTTTGTGCAACAGCAGAGAGCACCGGTACGTGTCGTAACCAAAATCATTCAGTTCCTACATCATCGTATTCGAACTCACCCAGCAGTGACTTACGCGTTCTGCTCACCATAAGGCCCTTTTTTTTCTTTTCCAGATTTTCCAATCTACGGACCGATTAGGAGTTCTTTACTCGTATATAGTGTCAGTGTCGCAATGCATGATTTTGAGAGCTTGCTTTGTAGCTATTCCGTGCAACGCCACTTGACGTACTTCACGTCGTTAAGAAGGCACCACTGATCGTGCTCGTGAAGTGTGTAATTCCAGTGCGCACACAACTAACACGCAGCGAGCGACATCGTACAATACATACACGTTTAGTGCGATAACTAGGAAAGTTTATTGTCCTTCCGTATGAACGACACGACTTCTACAAACGCGACACGATGCCTACAACACTAAAACGGAAGTTGGCGTGAGTTCTCAGTTGACACAATAAGAACCAACGGACCGTACAGCTGAGAGCTCCACATGCAAATACCATGCATCATTTATTAACACTGAAGCGAACATACGTGAAAAGAGCCACCAGGTACATCCGGCGGTGCACGCGATTTGCACCGTGTATACACTACAGCTGGGTATCGCACAGCTTTCCTAAAAAAAAACACGCAAAAAAGCAATACTTGTGAATTGACTCGCTGCCAGCAGAGAACACCTATCACTCCACCGGCTCCGCTTCCAAGGCCGCTGTGGCGGCTGCTCGCCGAAAATCGCGAAGTGTTCATCTGCTTCTCCGCTAGGAGGTAGTGCGGGAGTTTGCGATGTGGCGGCTTCACGAATATGACGTCATATTTTCCCTTCCTCCATGGTCTAGCATGGTCTAAGCTCACGACCTATAGACAAAAAACCTTTTATATGCAGATCACTTTAGGGGCCTGGTCGTCCGTCCATATATCTCAAGTGGCGCGATCACGCTGACAGGAAAACGCGCGATACAAGTGATAACAATGTTACCAACACTCAAAAACGGGTTAAAATGAACGAACAAGATCTAAAATACCATGTTTACCAGAAATAACCTAGAACAAAACGCACCATTCACTTTATATAACATTAAAACCAAAATAACCACTTCTTTATGGCTAAACACGATCCGGAAACATACCACTACTGACTCTGACGACACGCAAGAGAGGGCGCCACCACTTCAAAGCGCGAGCGAATGCCTCTCTTTCTCCTTTTCGCGTTCGCTGTGTTGTTACATGATGAGTGAATCAAACTGATGGAACTCGTTGCGGACGACACGTACCTCAACTGCCGTAACAAGCAGTTTGTCGATAAAGCGCAGCAAAAAGTAGCGCACATGCCGCAAACCAAGCTCGCGAATCTCACTAACAAGATTCGTGTCGAGGAAACCCTACATGCCTATCGCAAACATTGGCCTCATGACACTTTGGTAAATGAAGCAGTGGGAACTGCACTAACGGGAATCACTTAGGTTTCACGCGGACAAACGCTGGTCAGGTCTCGACCGCGGAGAAAACCAAAGGGCGCAAGAATCGGGATCATAGTAGACTAACCAAATTTTCATACCAAATAAACTGTCTCATTCAGGCAAACTACTTGTCATAGAGGCCTTTAAAGAATCGACGGCCTCTACGCTGCATCGCACGTGGCTTCAACGGCTTGAAAATATGCGTAAACAAGTGGCAAAACATATTTTTGTGAGCAGAATTTATCAGAGAATGAACGACTGCTGTGTGAAGCCATTAGGGGATGTTGTCGGTAAAAATCAAATAAACTAACATCTCTGCCATTTTCATAGAATATCAAACATTCAGACAACACAAAGTATATATGATGAAAATATCGGAAAACGCGTACAGTAAAAGCTCAAGACAGACACAATGCCGATTCGAGAGGGAGGCATAACTTGGCCACTCGACAAGAAGCATACTTGTAGCATGGTACAATCCCATGTAGCATACCACATGGGATTCTATTTTATTGAAATAGAAAATAAACGAAGTAGTTGTTGTCCCCGTTAGTTGGCGACGGCTACCCCTTTCCAATTAATTGTTGCAAATGAAGCATTAAAAAAAGAAAACAGCATATGTACATATATACAGCCCTTCATTGTGAGTACAAAAAAATCTTCTGTGGGCAGAACAAATGCGTAGCCACCACGCTCACATTTAAGTATACAGTGCACTCAGTAGTGGTCAGAAATCTTTTTTTCTTCGAGAAAACGTTGCAGCGCCTTCCCAGTTTTACCTTTTTTTTAGATGGCCATGGTCCTAGTATTCTATCCAACGCAAACGTTCGCTCGGGATCTAGCGTATGGAGTCGCCGTCGGTGTGTGTCGTGTTTCAGACAGGAATTTTATTCCTTGGCACTGTTGTGCGAAATACAGAAGAGCGCGTAAAAACGTTCCCTGTGAGAAGTATATCTTATGCGCAGTATGATGCAACAATTAACTCGCTTTGCCCATGACGTTGCTCTAGGGGAGTAGCGTTTCTCAGAATCCACTAAAGTTCTTCGTCTGTCTGTCTGTCTCGTGGTATAAAGTCATAGTGCCAATCTTGCCGAAACTTTTACAAAAAAATTCTTTACGACTCCCGTTGCCAGCCACGTAGGTTACTGTGATGTCAGTCTTTCGGCCGAAACAACCATGGTTGAACGGTAAAAAAAACCAAAAAAGAACGCTGTACTAAATAACCACGTCAGCCAAGTCATACATGGCTTCCGCTTTGTGCGATAATTCTGTCGTGCATGAGCAATGAACCGCAAGCTGTTCTTCCTGTCTCACACGATGATCGCATGATAAGAAATTCATTAGTGCTGTAGTAGAAAATCTTTGTCATGATAACTCAACGTTTAGATTGATGTCCAACTACACAATAACAGAACTCGAAGCTTATTTAAGCAAGCTTAAAGAATACCGATGATGATGATATGTGGGGTTTAACGTCCAAAAACCACCATATGATTATGAGAGACGCCGTAGTAGAGGGCTCCGGAAATTTCGACCACTCGGGGTTCTTTAACGTGCTCCCAAATCTGAGTGCACGGGCCTACAGCAATTTCGCCTCCATCTAAAAAAGTGCACCGCAACCTGGATTCGATACCACAACTTTCGGGTTTAAAGAATACCGAGGGCAACTCTTTATCTACGAGTAACGAAGAGGAAAATGACACGCGTGACATCTGTGGATCAACGTGGCATGTGTTGCGCAAAATCAACTGAATGGTATTGCACTTCACATGAGAACACGCGTTTCAACTGTTTTTTTGGACTCGAAAAAAACAAAACAAAAACCAGCTGCTCTATACAACCGATATAGTAATGATTCCTAATTTGTTGTGACAAGCAGACGTACCCACGAGTAAAGCTACAAGCTGGTCTAGCTGGCTTCTAATCAACCTTCGTGATGCTTCCAGTAGAGGTTAAGCAAAAATTTGCGACTTAAATAAATGTATAGAAACAATGAAGACTGTGAACACTAATCACCAAATCTAAATTACGGTTGACAGACGAAGGCGGAACGGCGAACTATTAAATGCATGTGGTTTGCTCACAGTGTCTTCGTACTCTTGCTGTTATTTTCGTATCGCGTTTACCCTTCGTGTAGTGTTTACTATGCCCAGTGTCACTACGTTTGTGTACTCATCGAGCATCCGGGATTGGTGGTAAGCCTTTTAAGAACGCTATCAATATAGGCGGAAATCAATTGTAACACAGCTGTCACTCGTTATCCTGTCTAACAAGAGATTAACTGGTAAATTACGCTGCCATTCCTGATAACAGTTTCGGCGAAACCACAAATAATAGTTCCGAGATGTGAGATAATTTATGCAAGGGTGTTTAAACTGATGCATACACCTCATTCCCTTCCGATGGTGTTCCGGGTCACCATATTGCTCGCGAAAAATTCCCACACTGCTGTCTAGCTCCGTAAGCCTATGGTCTTCTGTAGCTTCGACATGCGACAAACCGTTGCATCTGTCTTTAGACTGTGGGATGTTATATTTTTTAATTGAACTTTGACATGGCCTACAACTTTTCTTCGTAGTCCCTTGAAAAGATGTTGTCAAACTACAAAACAGAGTGGTGGCTTTGGATTAGTACACAATCGACCTTACTTAAGCGACGACCTGCCGCGGTGGTGTAATGGTTATGGTACACGACTGCTTTCGCGAAGGTCGCGAGATCGAATGCCGGCCGTGGTCACCACACTCCGATGGAGGCTATATGCCATAGGCTTGCGTACCCATATTTAGGTGCACGCCACGGAGGGCCAGCTGGCCCAAATTTTTGAAACTCTTTTACTACTGTGTCTCTCATAATCATAACCTAATAAGGGGGTGTGAAACCCCAACACTTAAAACTTGCGGGGCTCTTAAGCTTCGTCATTAAAAGTTGAACGCGATAGCGACATCTTGTCCTGTAGTGCGTACCCCTGTCACACGTGGCAACTTAAGTGCACTTAGAGCGAGTACCCTTAGCCGCGAGTGTCATTTGCGCGCTGTCACACGAGCAAGTTTGGTGTCACTCACTGCCAAGTACACTTGCCGGCAAGTGCGTTTCCCAGCCTCATTTCGATGCGACAAAGCGTGTAGCCTTGGTACCAGTGGCTTGCACAGAAATAAGCTTTCGCCTAAGGTGGCGCTCATACTATTTTTAAACTATTGCTTTCGTTATAAGGGACAGTGCTAAATAATAAATCAGCAAAAAGCCACGTCCGCTTCGGGAATGCAGCAGCACATGGAATGCAGCAGACAGAGCAGCGGGAATGCAGCATCACTCAATTATGTTTTTACGGGAGAATGAAAATTTTACGAGGCAATGTTACAACACATAGCGAAATTTCGCCGAAATTTCCACTGTAATTATTTTTCTTGTAGGCTCTTTGTGGTGCGGCTCGCCAATGCAAAACTTTTGCGTCTTGTGCTGTTAAGTGATGCAGAGCAGGCAAGCGCTGAACAGGGTCCCTATATTATTACATCACTTGTTCATGCTTTTATTCTACTGTGACTTCTTGATGCAGTCACAAATGGGAACGAGCAAAGTTTTTAAAGACCGGTCAAAGCGTTTGCTGCTTCCGGACAAAATTTTTTTTTTCGAAAAGGTTATATCATCGCCGCTGCTCTGTCGAAGCTGTTGCGAGCCGATATGTGTGAACGAATCGTTTTTGACGTTTGAGTTTTTCCGTATTGAAACGCCAAAAAGTGCTTGCGCTTTAGTCTCTGATAAACCTTTTCAGCCTTGCTTATGCTAACTTGGAGCCATAGCGACAGTTGGCAATGTGGACACGAATAAAGCAGTGGGCTCCAGCTCAGTGGGAAGCTCAGCTTTTAAGATTGCCGTACAACTTGATTCACCGGACCAGGGAGAAGGTAGAAGACTATGGTTTTTAGCACTATATATAGCGATTATACCCGTGCCACACGAGCGTAGAAAATGACATTTACCTCCTAATACCTTCACAATGAATGTCATTAGCGCGGTGCCACACGGATGAACGAAATGGCATTCGCCCAAACGCCATTCGTCACCTAATGCCACGGGAAGAACTCATTCGACTGAGAATCGCGCACTCTCGGAGGCACAGCTGATGAAGTAATTATATAAAACAGCATTTGGTTGGACTGAAAGGAAGCTTCTCGCGTCTTTTATTTACACTAATCACTTAAACGAGTGCTAAAAACTTATCTTCAGCTGGTAGACGCTGTAAAACAAATGCGACAGGAGCCATTTTGTTTTTACGCTGCTGATCTGACTAGATTTGGCTTAAGTTGCTACATGGTTGCAACATCGTGAAACAATGTAATGAACGAAATCTAACGGCAGCGTAATATGCTTATTTATGCATTTATTTATTATCTGAGGTGTGTGAAGCTTGTAAACGCTTATTTTTTTATTGCTAACAGACGTGATAGCTCAGTGGTAGAGCATCGAACACGTTATTTGAAGGTCGTAGGTTTGATTCCTGCTCAGGGCAAGTTATTTTTTCACCCACTTTTCTTTCTTCTTATTTACATTACATTGGTTCTAATAACTTCCTATATACATTTCTTGGCAATATTGTCTGTCAGATCTCATTAACATTGTGTCAAAACAAAAACGAGCCCTTAGGTATGCACTTCTTTCCCTGGTATATATATATATATATATATATATATATATATATATATATATATATATATATATTGGAATGCATCTGAATAATGGACGCTCTGCTGTTACTGAAGACGACGATGATGATCGGTGGCTGTAGTAGTAGCTCGCGCACGCCGCTCGCAGGTAGCCTTACCTGCTTCATAAAGCACCCTTCGCCAAGCTGCGCCTGAACCACCGTGGCCTGAACCTTTCTCGACGTACAACACTTTACATACATATATATATATTAGTTATTTACATACATTTTTATTGATTTATTGATTTGTATACATTTTTTACTTAATTATATACATATATACATCCCTGCTGACGATGACGAGTGAGGTAGGTTTGCCCCCTCCACTCGCGAAAGAGTTGGTACGCAACTGGCAATGGTTGCTTCCGTCGCGTTGTTTACATCCAGACACACTTTCACATAAGTAGGGTAGGAGATGTCTAGTCGTTTACGATGGCGTGCGTCATTGGTGCTACTTCCACGAACACAACGTGGTCCGACGATGAGACACGGCCGCAAAAGTAACAAATATATACTGCGATACAAACCAAACAATTGCCGCTGTCATCCTTTCCAAACTACACTTCACTTTCTTGCGCAGCAGCGAACCGCCAAAATGACACTTTGTGATCGTAAGTACACTCGCTGAAAGTGCGCTTAAGTTGCCACGTGTGACAGGGGCTTTAGTGCATGAAATAAGTTCGAACTCGCTATCCACCCACTACGTGGCAAATTCTTATTTTAGCGATGAGGTAAATGCGACATGCGGTCGTAGAAATGTTGTGAACGCTGGCAGTGCGAGCAGCCGAATCGTTTGTCACCGAGGATAAACCGAACCGGGTCTTCTCGGCTCTCGCCACCACCGCGTAACAGAATTACCCACGTCTGTCCCGCTGGCCCAGTCCCGTATCGTACCTTGCCCCTCCAAGCCAGGGCTTAAAACAAAGCCACATCATGTAGTGCACGTCCAATTACGCCGCTCCATTGTCTCCGCGATGAAGGAGGACAGCGGGTCGCGGGAAATGGCGAAGAGAGGAAAGGGCGAGCTTGCGACTCTAAAGACGGCGAAAACGGTACGTGTCTTCTTTTGTCTTTCCTTCTCTCTTTTATCCTCACCAGCTTTTCTGGCTTGAACAACCCTTGCGTCATCACCGCGAGTCCGGGTCATGTGTGTACGCACTGCCTACATACAAGACTATTCTTGCTTTTCGTTGTAGCGTTTTTCTTCTTTTTTTCTACGTATGTGGACACCATTTAGTTTTTCGCTTCGGCAGCCTGTTTTCTCTTTACGGAACAGTGCTCCGATAAGCGGGCCAGCCCAATTCCAGCGATTCAGCCCACTGGAGATAGAGCGAAGAAGGAAAGGGGGAGGAGAGGGCGAGGAAGAGAATCGCCTCTTCGTCGCCATCTCTTACCCACCGAGGTCCCCGTCCTCATCTGCACTCGCACTTCTACGCGCACTTTCGACGAGCTTCGAAGCTGGCTCATCCTCCAACGCAGTTTCTTAAACGGGAACGGATTTCCCCTCGAGTTAAAAGACACGTTTCCATTGAGCCGAGACTGAGCGGCGTGCAACGTGAATATGCGCAACGCTCGACCATTCACATCGCAGGAACCGCTTCAACACGCGCGGGGTCCCGTGAAAACGCAGTCCGCATTCACACGCGGGAATGCACGTCATTCACTGAGCCGCCAAGCGCCGCCGTGCGCCCTCGGAAAAACCCGCGCTTGTTTCGACACGCGCGGGAACGCGGTGGTTCCGAGCCACTAACGGCACTTCATGCTGCGGGAGATTGGAAAAGTAGAACGGTACGCGCTGACGTCATAGCATTTCGGGGGCGGGAATGCCAGGGTGGGTGACGTAGGAACAGGCTTGTGTGTGTGTGTGGGGGGGATGTGGTGTTGCTAGGTTAGTAGCACTGGAAGGAAGAGTGTCGGCTGCAGTTTGTTTCAAGATTTGGGGCCGTTTTGCTGGGGTTTCTCGCACGCCTGGCTCGGGACGTCCCGTCGACACAACCCCCCCCCCTCCCCTCACCGCACGCACTGCCGGAGATAGGTCGTCCCATCTGGAGAGCCCCACTTTTCAAGCTGCCATTCTTCTCGGTGCTCTACACTCATTCTCATTTCATGGTCGTCGAAAACTCGGCGGCCCCACATAGATGGACAGCGCGCGCGCAGGCATCTCGAAGCACCGAGGGTTTTTTCTTGCGTTGAAACAGAAACCCTCTGCAATGAAAATTTATGCGTTGTTTCGTTTGCCTTAAACGGCCAATAACCGGACTATCTTGTTGCTTATAAAGATGCGTGCTCACGATACCATTGCTCTTCTCGAAGGAATTGGCGCTAAGCTCTACTTTTGAAGAACTACAAAGACAAATGCAATCTGGAACGCGTTCGTGAAAAATCTGAATTACTTGTGCTCAAGGCCCGCGTGCCAGGAAGATCTCCAACCTGCGAAGAGCCAGACGCATGCGATGCTTTGCAGGTTGAAGGCAAGCGTGCCACGGCGGCCGTGGTTCCTTGATCTTGTCTCGAAGCGGCGTTGTTGGCACGCCGGACAGCCCAGAGTTATGCTGTCAGGTTCGAGCTGAGCAGTGCGGTCTTCCAGCGTGAGCGGAAGCTGGTGGTGGAATAGACAAATGAATCGGCAGTGTTCGATGTGCCCTTTGATGCATTTTCTCATTTTCTGCCACATGCTCTGGCGTTGCCACTCGTTATCGGGCAGGGACCAATCCAATGAGGACAAGTGCCTATCCACAATAAAGAGCCCCGACGTCGGGGATAAACTGTAGGCCCTCCAGATGGCCCACGATGCGGCGATGGGACTTGGCCTGACTGTCCCAACGAGAGAGCGGCCCCCTGCGAGTTGAGTCGTCCACCTCAGAACTCACAATAAGCTATAGAATCGATCCATCCATGAAGAAGAAGAATTGCAACTTCATTGAAAAAAGTCTGGTGAGTTATTTGTGTATGCGGGCAACTATCCCCGCCAAGCTGCCAGCCACGGGCCTTGCAGAGTTATCTTTTAACACGAAAGTGGTTTATGCAGGGGTCCACCGAGACTTCACTGACGTATTTCCGTCATGGACAAGATATTGTTAAATATACATGTTCAGCAGGCAAGGGAATGAATAAGATGAAACACTTCGCAAATTTGTATATATAGGAACCGAACCCATGACCTCTCGATTAAGGACAATAGGAAGCGCACACTTAGCCAACTAAGCTATCAGCGCATCTCCGAGGCTCGTTCTGGACGCCCTTATATGGCTCGCTCTCCTTCGCTGTGTACCCGCGCTCTCTGTTTGTCGCGGTGGGGCCGCTGCCTGACAGCCGAAAAGAGAAGTACTGCATTATGACAGACACGTACTAACACCGGTAGAGAACACTGCAGTAGCGTCAGCCCTTCGTGCCTCGATGCCAACATTCGAACGGACGCTGTCGCATCAGAGTCTACCAACGCCGCCTGGTTGGCGTTCGCCCTACTTAAAACAAAGTTTAACGTGGCCTTTGCAATCAGCTCCGACAAGGTTTCCGGGGCTGATTTCACAGGCCACAACCACTGTGTGTAATTGCGAGGCACTCTGCGCACTGATTTGACTCGTGACAACGTAGTCACGTTCTTTGTCTATCGCGTTGGATTTGTCGGAATCACTGTGCAGGCTGAGGGCGATGACGAGGTGTCTTTTCCATAAAACGCTTGTACCCTTGTCTCAAATTTTCTATTTGTTTTTCCGCAAATTCTGGGAGCTACCACTCCCTTCTTGTGAGAATGGAAGCAGCAGCTTCTCAGGATTTTCGAGGCGGAGAACCGCTACGTCCGGCAGCGGCCAGGAAACGTGGGACCACCTCAAGCGGCACAGACAGCGAGGCAACGGAGCTCTACTCCAACGGATTCGAGTCATCACATGACGACTACACAGTGTCATGAGCCGCAAGGCAAAAAGGAGACTGCTACGAACATCGTCGATGGTGAGTTTATTCACCGTGCTGGCGACCACGCAGCGTTGGCCGCACACTATACTCTTCATGGCTGTGGACCCTTCAGCCAAACTACGGTTGCTTAACAGGCAAGTCCTCTCTGCATACCTCGAAGGACTTGCTCCAAATGAGATTAAAGACGTCAGTATCAACTCATGGAAGAATGTTCTGGCAGTTGATGTTCTACACCGTAGTGCGCTGCAAAGCCTACAGAACATCTCGGAAATCGACACAGTCACAGTTGAATCAGTGATCCCCACTCACTGTAAGGGCAGTGTTGGCGTCATTTATGACGTGGACATTTTCATTTCCGCTGACAATTTTCTAATCTTGATATAGCCAACTACAGACCACATCCTCATCAAGGACATCGCAGGGCTCGGTGAGTCACGTTGCCTGAAGATTGTTTTTGAGGGAGACAGTCTTCCACCACACGTCAAAGTTGGCGAAGTTCGCCACCAGGTCTGCTTATACATAACGAAGCCCTTACAATGCTACAGATGTTTCAAGATGGGACATGTAAAAGGAGTATGTACCTGCAATCTTGTGTGCCCACGGTGTGCCGAACCTCATTCAGAAGACCGCAACTGCGTTAAAATGCTCCAACTTCTACGGCGCTCATAAAGCATCATCTAAAGATTGCCCACGAGTGCGAAATAAACGCGCGATGCTGAAACGCATGATGCGCGACAATTCAACGCACAGAGAAGCCGCTGCTACTGTCAGGCGACGTCGGCGTCACCACAGAAGATCATCACGAAACGTGACATCTGCCGATAGACACACGTCGTCTCAAGCAAGAACAACTGCCCCCCCCCCCATCATCAAGCGCTGCGAAGACGGATACACCGAAAACAAAAGCAGGGTCAACACTCCCACCTCGTGAAGAGTGGCCATCCCTTCCACGAACACAGCCTGATTCAGATGTGCATCGAATCCCGCCAACCTCGATGCCATCACGAATCACTGATGCAAAGACTACTCAGGATCGCCAGGTCATTAACATGTTGCAGACCCATATAAGCGCAATGCGCATGATCCCAAGCAACATAACCATCCCGTCAGCGCCGAGTGCACTCCAAGTGCTGGACATCTTGAGCCCGGTGCTTGCAGCTCTGAGGTAAAACTATGGCCCACGACATGTTATCCTTTCGAGAGGAGGTCAAGAACGTATATTTCCTTCAGTGGAATGCCAGAGGGCCTAGGTCACGTATGTCCGAGTTCCGCCAATATGTATTCACGAACCAGTTCTCCATAATTGTGATCTGTGAACCGAACCTGACAGCTCGCATGAAACTGTCTGGATATGAGTGCTTTATGTCTTCTACCCACGGAGAGCGCAGTAAGGTTGTTGTGCTCATACGGTGCGACTTAACTTATGTTCATCACCCTGTACCTTCTGACGAAGAAAACCAGTGCGTTTGCCTAACAGTAAAAAAAAAACAAGAAGACCACATTCACAATCATCGGAGCCTACGTACCTTCATCAAGTCGTCTAGACCTCGAGCGTTTGCGCAGAATTTTGAATTCATCTCTCCAGCCATGGGTGATAACTGGCGACTTCAATGCCCATCACTATTCATGGGGAAGCTCCAGGGCCAACAGCAGAGGTAGACAGTTAGTGTCTTTCGCTTCTGAATGTGAACTAATCCTCGTGAATGATGGCAGCCCTACTTATCTGCGTGGATCAGCCAATAGTATACAGTTGCCTGGACCTCACTTTTGTCTCACGCTCGTTCGCCAGCAGAGTGCACTGGTTTTCGGATTTGGAAACAAGGGGTAGTGACCACATCCCAACATACCTGAAGATTGACGGCTTTGCAAGTCTCAACTTCCCAAGAGCCGTCCAGTGCACCGATTGGCAAAAATACAAGTTAATCATTGAAGACTATGTTGGCGGCTCAACCTTCAGCCTTGAGGACACAATAAAGAGTGCCCTACAGTCCACCACGCGTTCGCTTCCGGTGAGCTCATGTCGCAGTGATATGGACATTGATCTCGAGAAACTCCGAGTGATTCTTCGTCGTGCAGAACGACGTTATAGGCCCACGAAGTCATTTGATGATCTTAGAGTGGCCAGACGCACACAAAAGAAAATACAGCGTCACATGGACAAGTTGGATAAGCGACAATGGGTATCTTTTTGCGGGTCTTTGGATCCCAGAAAGCCTCTGTCACTAATCTGGAGAACTGTCCGGGGTCTTCGTACAACCATTACTCAGCACTACCCATTTAAATCTTTGACACTTCACTTACGCTGCGAAGAGATTGAAGTCGCTGATTCTATCGAAGGATTGCCTGTGGGGCAAATTCAACTGGGACGAAGACGGCTGACTTTTCGCTACCCTCACGTGATCCCCGAATGGAGTGTTCGTTTTCAATGGAAGAACTAAAGGCTACGCTTGCTTTGTGTAGACGTTCTTCAGCACCAGAACCTGATGGCATCACTTACCGCGCTGGCGCTCTGTGTCACGTAGGAGATCAAGCTCGGAAGACACTCTTGCTGCTATACAACGACTCCTGGCAAACTGGCGTGGTTGCACAGGAATGGAAGTGAAGTCGCCTGATTACACTTCCCAAAGCCAGCAAGTCAACTTTGGACATTTTCTCTTATCGCCCGATTACCCTCGTGAGCTGTGTGAGAAAAGTTATGGAAAGAATGATTTTAACACGTCTGAAGTGGTACTTAGAGTTCTACGAAATATATCCAGATGCCATGTGCGGGTTCAGACGAGGCCGCTCATAAATTGACAATATAGTTGGCTTGTTGACATATGTAGAGCACGAGAAAGCCTGCAAATGGTTATCTGCTGCTCTTTTTCTTGAAGTTAAAGGGGCATACGACAATGTCACCCACGAAGCCATTCTCAGCGAATCAGGAAAAGTGGGACTCGGTGGCAAGATATATATGTGGGTTCAGAGCTACCTACAGAATAGATCATTCCACGTGCAGACAGAGAATGGCCCGATACCCGAGTATTACTGTAGCCGAGGAGTCCCGCAAGTCGGAGTGCTAAGGCCGACGCTGTTCAACCTAACACTCATTTGACTAGTTGGCAAGCAACCAAGCAGTGTACGACTTTCTATTTATGCTGATGACATCTGTGTGTGGACATCAGGTGTGACTCGACTTCAACTTCGCGCTCGACCTCAGAAGGCAGCATCAGTGACATCGCACCACCTACGCAAACAAGGGCTCGAAATCATAAGTGGAAAGTGTGCAGTCGCGGCTTTCACCACAAAGTCAATGTCTGCTTACGGCATATCAATTGATGGGCAGTTGGTGTCATGCAGCCGGAGTCACAGGTTCTTGGGAGTCATAATCGACCATAACCTGTCTTGGACCCCACACGTTAAATACGTGAAAAAGCGGCTGACAGCCATTTGTCACTTCTACAGGTTTTTTGCCGGGAAAAGTTGGGGAGTGTCTGTCGAGTCAATGTTACAGCTGTACAAGGTATTATTTATAGGATTCCTGCGGTACAGCCTACCTGTTATATCTAACACGTGCAAAACTGACCTGCGCACAATCCGAAATATCCAAGCCCAGGCGCTTAGGATATGCCCTGGTTTACCCCGCTGCGCATCGACAGCTGAAACAATTGCCATTGCACAGTACTACTCGATCATGAAGCACATCACCATTGAAACGATGCGTACGTACCTCAGGCAACATGCTAGAAGTTTTCCCACCACTTGGCAACCCTCGCTACTGAGAGGCCCCGCACGAAATTTAGTGCAAGTGTCTATGGACATCATGCGTCGTTTACGTCAGGTTTTACGCCTGCTGAGAAACTGGTGTATCCTCCGTGGTACCTGACACTTCCGCAAGTACGTCTTTCAATTCCAGGAATACAGAAAAAAAAATCAAATTTGCCTTCGTTAGCCCTAAAACAATTGAGCTTGCACCTCCTGCGCAAAATGTACAATAACCACGTGCACATATACACCGATGATTCAACCCCAGTGTCTGGTTCTGGCGGTGTGGTGGTGATTCCAGCTAGGGGAATCACTTTGCGAATCAAGCTGTCACACGTCACTACGTCTACGTCGGCAGAACTTGCAGCTTTGCTGGCGCCCTAGCGTACATCAAATCTCAGAGACCAAATAAATGGGCTGTGTTTTCCGACTAGAAACCGGCCCTACAGAGCATGCTATCAGTCCTTCGACGAGGTTACCATGAACAGTTAACTTACGGGGTTGTGAAGCTTCTTCACCACGTCACAGAAACAGGCCACGAGGTCAATTTTCAGTGGCTACCTGGCCATTGTGGGATCAGTGGCAATGATTCCGCAGACAACGCGGCTCGCACATCGCACCAAGAAGAGCACACCCTTCCGATTCTTTTGTCAAGGACAGACGCTGCAAAGCAACTTCGTCACCTGGCACGTAGTCAGTGTCTGCTGGAGTGGAAAACCACAAGCATAAGACAAACGAGACTCTACCAAATAAACCCTCAACTGGAACTTCGACCTCCATCCGGACTTCGTCGACGTGAAGCTTCGCTTCTTTGTCGTCTTTGGTTGGGGGTTGCCTTCACAAAAGCATATACAGCCCTCATCGGATTGACCGACAATGCGGAATGCGACGTCTGCTGCACCGAAGAAGACATCGACCATCTAATATGCTGTTGCCCTCGATTTGCCCCTAAAGGACAAAAAATTTCGGACGCATTGCGACAATGGGACGATCGGCCACTCTCTTTGCAGATGCTACTGGAACACCGTCCTCGCCTTTCGGCGGCTCAAAAAGCAGTCAAAGCCGTCTTGTGCTTTTGGAAAACTACAGGCCTTTGTGAACACCTTTAACTTTTGTGTAGTGCCACCGCTGCATACGCGTCAGCCCATTGACTGACAGTCCTTTTTTTCTCTCTTTCTCTTCTTTTTCCTCTCTTTCTCATCTTCATGCCCCCTTCCCATTCCCCACGCTTAGGGTAACTAACCAGGCATGTGCCTAGTTAACCTCCCTGCCTTCTCTCTTGTTGTTCTTGTCCTCCCCCCCCCCTCCATTGTACAGGCTGAGAACTTTATCTCTCGGGTTTGTAAAATTGAGTGTATCGCGACCAATTTGGCTGCGATACAGACATTGATACAGGACTGAAATGATCCTATCTTCATCGAAGGGACCGATCAGCAGGATGCTGCTCGCCAACAGGACGCTGCATGCCAAGCGCATATATACAAGATGGTGACTAACCCGCAAATCACGCTCCTTCGCGGCAGCACACCATGAGTTCAAAAACGATTGAATGAAAACCCTTTAACGCACAACGAAGTCTCACAGTAGACGGACATCTCACGCACTTTGCTTCCATCGAAATGGGACCACTGCGCCTGTGGTATCGAACACGTGATTTCCGGGTAAGATCGCCGAGTACCGCAAGTTCTCGGCAATCGTGGCGACTGTTTTGAAACCTCATCGGTTCATGCAGGTGAGGGGCACGTTACCAGGCCGTTTGCATTGAGGATGACACTATAGAAAATATCCGACACACTTTGGTAACATGTTCAATGCAAAACATTCAGCGAGGAGCTGCCTACACCGCATTGTTGGCCTTTGACACAAATCAAGACATTAACGCCATGAAATGTCGTTCATTACCGCAGAATACACATGCATGCAATTATGTTCACTTCAGTGTATACCATGCTAATGACACTTTTCTTCTGGCATATACTATGCATCACCTGTCATTTATTTCGGTGATGCTGATGCCGCGCAAACATCGGTAAGTAACGAGTTCATGGAATGGCCTCGTCATGAG
This sequence comes from Rhipicephalus annulatus, assembly GCA_013436015.1. Taxonomy (NCBI): domain Eukaryota; kingdom Metazoa; phylum Arthropoda; class Arachnida; order Ixodida; family Ixodidae; genus Rhipicephalus; species Rhipicephalus annulatus. The sequence goes on along the minus strand of WOVY01002232.1, from coordinate 21,432 downwards.
TAATATTGTGTCATGATAGGTGGGGCGGAGGGGACATACATCGAGCAATTTTCGTGTTAGTAGCTGTCATTTGGGTTCGTCATACGCTCATATCAGGCCATGCCATATGCGGAGCATGAAAACGGCCGCGAGCGCTTTCACACTGCTTCATATAAATGATGACGTACATGAAATGCATGTCATAAATTTTTGTGTTACGACTGAAGAGGTTTTAAAAAAATGTTGGAGTGGGAAATACTGCCCACGAGTGAAGCCATACCCACCGTAAGATGGCGGCTACGGCTGCCTTCTTATTACAGGGACGATTAGCTGTTCGCGTGTTTAGAAAGAAGCTGTTAACGCTTGATGTACTCGGTACACTACCATTGAATAAGAGCTAAAGGCCGTCCCACGGGCCTCATACTTGATGAGGCCGCATCGACAAAAAACGAGTGCTCACGAATTGTGTGTTTAGAAGAAGTGGTTAACAATTTACAGTACTTGCTACTGTACTAAGAGAGAGCTGAAAGCCGTCCCGTTAGATGCGAAAACTTTCGCAATCCACTGCCCACAAAACGAATTGTGTGTTTAGAAAAAGTTGTTAACAATTTAAAGTACGTGGTACTCGACTATGGGTAGTAGGAAGCCATAAGGGGGGGGGGTTAGAAAATGGGGGTAACGACTTAGAGCACAGGGTACTCTACTATGGGAGAGCTTAAAGCCGTCCCGACTCGGGATGCGAGATGATTTCGACGGTTACATCGCGACAATATCCTAGGACGACTTGTACGAACACGGACAAAAGAGAGAGTTATAGAGCCAACTAGTTCCAACTAAGTCGGGTTGGATAGGTCAAAGTGCGTCTTTGTGTTACTAGTTTTTTTCAGTAAGCCTTGAATTAAATGCAAATTTTATTAAATATTAAGTCACCCATGCTCATCTCTATGTGTTAATGAATTGGAAACAACTATCTTTTAATTCATAATCAATTTAGTCTTTAGACTAACGAATCAAAGCCACTTGATCTATAAAGAGCACCATTAGAAAAGAGCATGTTTTAGAGATCTTTGGAGGGCGAAATCTGACTTTAGTATGGCTGGCAAAGCATTGTGAGAGCTTTCCCTCCAGTTACGGCCTATCACCTAGCGTCATTGCGCACTCATGTCGTGAAGTCCTAACGTTGGTATGTCATGCCACACGAGCGCGAAGACCGTGTCATGTATATAATTGACGATTTATTGATATGTGGCGTTTAACGTCCCAAAACCGCCATATGATTATAAGAGACACCGTAGGGGAGGGCTCCGGAAATTTCTACCTCCTGGGGTTCTTTAACAGCACCCAAATCTGAGCACACGGGGCTACAGCATTTCCGCCTCCGTCGGAAATGCAGCCGCCGCAGCCGGGATTTGAACCCGCGACCTGCGGGCTAGAGGCTGAGTACCTTAGCCACTAGACCACCGCGGTGGGGCGTGTCGTGTATATGATGACGCATATGTCATGCATGGCGTGATTTTCGCGTTTCCACGTGTCATTTACGGTCGTCGTGTACTCATGCTTTCTGATACCCATTGCGAAGTAATTTAACGCAGGGTTTCAAGTGCAAAACATTTCTTAGCGAACTTCGGCGATTTTGAGCGTATCTTGATCTATCTATCTATCTATCTATCTATCTATCTATCTATCTATCTATCTATCTATCTATCTATCTATCTATCTATCTATCTATCTATCTATCTATCTATCTATCTATCTATCTATCTATCTATCTATCTATCTATCTATCTATCTATCTATCCGCCTACGACTTTTAGCTCTCCTGGCCGTTTGGATAATGGTATCAATACCAAACTTGGTATGGCATAACATGACTGTATGAAAAACATATTTGACTAGTCCCAACATAAGAATTATGATATGTATGTCATGAATGTCATAATTTACATTGCATGGTAGTGCAGTTCTTGTGATGGTTTCGTTCACATGTCATGTTGCAAAAATAGTATGGTATGACATGATTGCATGTAAAACACAAGCGACAAACCCTAACATGAAAATCATGACCTACATGTCATGTAACAACATGACTACATGTGACGCTCATTATGCACTCGTGGCCATTTCGCTAGCGTCCCGCACACTAAATTTTGTATTACGGTACGTGAATGAATGGCGAAGGTATGTGACTGGTGCAAACATGATAATCATGGGATGCGTGTCATGTAATAACATGACTACATGCCACGCTAATGATGCACTGGTGGCCATTTCGCTAGTTTCAGTTATACAAAATTTGGTATTATGGGACACGAAAAAACGATATAGGTAAATGACGCATCTATACATGATAATCATGACAGAAATGAGTTGCGTTTACCATGCAGTACAATGGAGCGTTCACATCAATGACCAAGAGAATGACTGTAAGTGACTTTCGGCCGAGTGATCGTACCGACCAGAAGCGGCCATCATCCTTTCTTGTCTATTCCAGTGAGATGGGCCATTTTTTTTGCTCTGTCATATGGAGGCACCAGAATCGCGATCGCGTGCTGCCGTTAGCTGCGACGCGCTCCGCAGCAAACGACAGAGTACGCGGCAAATGAAGGGGAAGCGCCCGATTGCGCACGCACGAGGGTCTCTGCCACGCGTAGCTGCGTCCGCGAGCATTCGTCCGTGCAAGGCCGGAGAAGGCAAGCGTCGAGTCTTCTCCTGAGCGAGCGCAGCACGGATATACCATCCGTGTTTACTGACCCACATTGGACAGTGCGCGGCCGATGCTCACCTTACGCTCCCTTTGTTTATCCTATCGCTCGATGCTCGCTCACACGGTAATTCCGCGCTCGTTCACCCGCTCACTGGCGCTGCTGTTTGCACAAGCTGATCGCCGTTGCTCGTGCTGGCTGTGCCGGTGGTGCTGTCGTGCCAGCTGGATTTAGCCGAGCGAAGCTTATCGGGGCTTTGCTCGGGCCGATCGTCGTTGAAGAACCGATTGAGCTCCAAGCTGGGCTAGCCATTTCACGACCCGGACTTTCATCTCCGTGAAGATTTAGGCAGATTGAGAATTTGTACTCGCAGCCAAGAACAAAATTTCCGCAGCCGTTTCTTGTGAAGTAGCGACGGCCAGCAGGCAACGGTGTAGGCGTTATCAAACTTTAACCAAGGCCGTGAGAGTTCCGAAACTGAAGGCGACGGGCTTAGCATATCGTGAAACAGTCCAAATCCCCAATTTGAATGCGACGCGGCATTACAGGGATCAAGGAGTTATTGTTGTGTAAAAGAAAAAAAAATCATTTGATTCGCTCATGAAAAAAGTTACACTCCAGCTGTTCCGCCCTCTCCCGAAGAGAGCGGCCATGAGCCATGTCCCCGACTGGACACAGAGAACTGCAGCTGCGAATTTTCATTGTTCAACAACGCACAAGAGAAATCTCCCACCGGCACTACCTTGGGAAATCATAAATTACTGAAGGTATCGCTGCCGCGCTGACTTGAAAGAGAAGCTTAATAGTCTTTCAATTATTTTTAAAACCTGGTTTAGGTTCTCACTGCCCTAACGCCACAGCACGGTATGAACTTCTCGTCACGTGCTCGCCGAAGGTACTGGACTCTTCTGCAGACGTTTCGACCTGTGGCTTTCTTATGCCATTTTGACTGATCATTTCAGAGTGCTCTCGAATGCGTCTTTTCCTTTTATCAGCCTCTCTCTCAACAGCGCGCTCTTCGAAACAACCAGTCAAATGTGGCATTAACTATACGCGAAAGCGTCCACTTTCAATATTTTGGTACATGAAGTCATCACAGCTAGCGATACTGGTGTGTGAGGTCACCAGAATTCACGCTGTAACCTAACGCCACAATAGTGTCCGCGTTAGATTATGTGCGGCGTACAAAAATCTGCTTTAAGGGCGAAATAGAATATCAGCATTTGCCGTGCTTTACACTTGCTCGGAGCGATCTTCGACCTGATGCGGCAGAATGAACTCACTTTCGCAAATTAGTGTCAGTACCCTTTTAAGGCAAAGCGGAACAGTTGGCAAAGCGATGATGAGCAGGTTTGCGGAACGAAGTGCTTTCGAATAACCAGAGGCGGGAAGGAAGGAAATGAAGAAAAAAAGAGAAGAGAGAACCATAAAGATATAACGACGTCACTTTCTATTTTTGGCAACAGTGCATACACTCACGCCCGACGGCACGCGAGCATGCTGTTCCGTTCCGGCTGTTTCATGATACGGTGAAGTTATACGAGACAAGTTGAACTAGAGCACTGCACGGGCCGATTTTCGCGGCCCCGGCCGGCACGAGAACACCATGTTCCGGCCCGCCCGAGCCCGCCCCGGTGTTCTTAAATATGGCCAGTACCCGACCCGGGCCCGAAAAGTTTGAGCCCGGCCCGTCCCGTTTCAGCCAATTGTGACTGTAGCGTAAATGAGGCACTCTCTTATCTTCGGTTAGTGTGAAGATACCTGCCCCAAACACGATATCTTCTGGAGTGTCTTGAGAACTTCCTTTTGTGTCACTACTTTCACTGGTTAATACCTTTGGTTAATTAGGCCCGTAACACTGCTGCGAAGTTATTGCAGGGCAACATAAATTATAACTGGAGTCTTAGCTAGTTGTCTCACGTACGCAGGGCTAACAGCACTGTCCTTTTTTTGGGGGGGGGGATTTCAAAGAACGGCGACAAAATATAATAACCTCATGAAGTGAAAAAGAATGACAGAAATTTATAGCTTGAGTCTGCATAAATTGTATACGAGCTTAGGCGATTTAGTAAAAATTATAAATTTCTTATAAACTTGATTTATGGCACAATGTAATGAAAAAAAGACGCGCTCTATACCACTTCTGAGAGGAACACAACAAGGTTGGGTGGCTCTCGACTCCTCGGCAGGCAACTGTCCCCAACGCTAACTACGTTTCCACGCTCAAAGGAAGAATATTTTCCGAACCATGCTCTTTCCTCGAGTCACTACCACCAGAGTGCCATCTATATCTCAAAGCGAGCCACACGCAGTTAGCGAGTGAGCCACTCATCTCGATGTTTTCTGAAGATACCTATCTCATCGTCATCAAGTAGCAGCCTTCGGTCTTTGAATGTTTTATACCTTGAAGCAAGACTGGCCACATGGCTTCCTCAACAACTCGCCATTAGAGCGCTGAAGTAAACCAGCCGGTGGGCTAGCAATAAGGCTAGCGCCCGTGTGGAAGGTTACTTAATGTGTATTACGCATATTTTATTGTCATATTGATACTATTTTGTTTTATTATGGTAATAAGTCAAATGCAACAACTGAAAACACAGAAAACCCAGACAGCAAAACATTCAAACAGCGCTTGTCCCGTATTTTTCTGTCCTGCGTGTATTTTTTCGCGCTGTTAAACCTCAAGTAAGCTAAACTAACTAGCCCAGTAAGCCACTTTGCCAAACATGCAGCAAGCAAGAAAAAAACAAAAAATACACATTGCTATCATCTTCTGCAGGCACTGCGTCTTGCCCAAGCGTGTGAGAAGATGCGCAAACATCATAAAGCAATTGAAATACGGGCTAGGAATGATCAACGCACCGCCAGAACAACAACGTACACGGTCACACCGTACACGCACTGAATTGCACACGGTTTAAAAAACGTGGCGAAACGATATGACGTAGACGTTTTTACAGAGAAAGCTGTTATGAGCTCACAACTTGGGTCACACGTGGTGCCGTAGTTGTCCGCTGCTGCCGCCCATATGTCCGTAACCACTTCGAACAAAATAAAGAAAAAAATCCTAGGTCCCACAACACAGTGGGGCTTGAAGCCCGGTTCACTGCGTGCCAGCCCAGTATTCTACCACTGAGCCACGCTGACGCTTGAGACTCACTCGCAAACTTGCTTTAGGCAGGCTTGATGTCGGGAAAGGAGTTGCGTTAATATGAGTAATGAAGCGTTTTAGAGCAGCAAAAGAACAACCAGGCGTCACACAATGCGAATAGCGTAACGAGGGGGGGGGGTCATCCAATGCTCCAACTCATTACATAAGCTTGTTCTTGATCACCTATAAACTGTGGCGCATATCCACTTCAGGCATAATTCTTCATCGTCGTCAGCCACTGCATGAACAATTGGCGCAAAATTCTTCGTAAGTGTCTAGCGTATAGCACACCTCTCAGAGAAGAATGATGAAGAATAACATAGCGAATGCTGGGCTATTGCCCAGAAGTTATTCTTATTAATACTGTAGTGGGTACCCAGCAAGTGTACTTGCAACAGTTATGCAACGAGTGTTTAGAAAAGGCACTAAAAGGCCACTGGTCTAGCTTTCGTTGTGACTGTGCTGCGCCTTCCGCGCAGACATGGCGTTCTTTTTTTCGTCGCCTGATAAGCTTGTGCCAATGCGTACAACAAAAATGCAAAAAAAGCATTGCTAAGCAGATAAAAGGCAACGAAAGTGTTCCTGGCAACTGCGAAATGCGCGCTAAAACTTAGATATGCCAAATCGGAAGATGCAGAGAGATGGATCAACGTTCGTCTTCGGGAACATGGACTCTCAACACCACAGACAAAACCATACTCTCTCGCCACTCATTTTCAAGATAGTGGCTGTGCACCCTTCTTCAACGAAACAACGATACACAATAAAATGAGGTAGCAAAGAAAGGGATTGCACTCTTCCGCATTCGAAGAAAAAACGATGTGTCAGCATGCCGTCAATTTTATCGACGCAGAATTTATGTATCTCTGCAGTAGCTGCAGAAGATGATAGCGATGCGCATCTTTATTTGTGTTTTATTCTTAACTGTGACGTGTTTAGATGTCTTGCTCTTTGGGTTTTTTGTATAGTCTATTAGGTTGCACTTCACATATGCATATGCTGTTCTTTCCCAAGTAACTTTAATAATAAGTTGATTATTATGTGGGGTTTAACCTCCCAAAACCACCATATTGTCACGCGCTAAGAGCTCGAACGAACGTACAAAGGGACGTGACTGTCCAAAATCTCAGAGACAAAGAAGGACGTCTCCGCAGGCACGGGTTGCTCGTCTTCGTCTTCATCGATGACCGACACAGAACTTACCCACTGTTCACTGGCACAGAACACGAGGTGGCATTACTCCTCCTCCCAAGAGAGCAGCGACCTGATGCTCAAACAAAAGTGTGCACAGCAGTGGGTCGAAGTAGGTAACATAAATAAACATTAAACAAATTAGTGCACGAGAGAAAATGCGTCCTGGGCCCGGCAATCGGAAATAAACCGCATTGACTGTTGACATGAAGAGTTCACTGGCACAAGAAAAAAATTCGCATCACCGCGTAAAGTATGGTTTTAGGCGGACTACGTGTACAGTCTCTGGGAGTGGTAACCTTCGCTGGGATGATGGCGAGCCTTCGTCTGGAATCACTTCGTAGTTCACGTCGCTCACACGTCTGAGTACTTTGTAAGGTCCAAAGTACTTCCTCAAGAGTTTCTAACTGAGACCTCGCCGCCTAATGGGTGTCCAAACCCAAACTTGGTCACCAGGTTCATAATTAACTTCTCGATGGTGGGTGTTGTACCGCCGTGCATCTGCGCACTGTTGAGTTCGGATGTGCACACGGGCCAGTTGACGTGCTTCCTCAGCGCGCTGAATGTACTCATTGATGTCGGGGGCTAATTGGTCGAGCATGTCGATGTCCTCATGTGAAATCATGGCGTCCAGCATAGTTCTAACATCTCGACGATAAACGAGCCGGAATGGTGTGAAGCGTGTAGTTTCCTGCGTTGCAGTGTTATACGCAAATGTTACGTACGGCAGGATGTCGTCCCACGGTTTGTGCTGCACATCCACGTACATAGAAATCATGTCAGCTAGCGTTTTGTTTAGCCTTTCTGTTGAACCATTACTCTGAGGGTGATACGCAGTGGTCTTTCGATGGGTTGTGTAACTCAACCTGAAGATATCATCCAAGAGTTTCGCTGTGAATGAAGTCCCTCGATCAGTGATGACATGTGACGGGGCGCCATGCCATAGCACAGTTTGATGCATAAAAAAACTGGCAACTTCAGATGCGGTCGCTCGTGGCAACGCCTTCGTCTCAGCGTAACGCGTCAAATAATCGGTTGCGACAATAATCCATTTGTTGCCAGAAGAAGACAAAGGAAACGGGCCTAGGAGGTCCATCCTCACTTGTTCAAACGGTGTACGTGGTGGATCGATCGGTTGTAGATGGCCTGCAGGCTTTAAATGTGGTGTCTTGCGACGCTGGCATTCGCGGCATCCCTTCACGTAGCGTTTGACACAGGCAGACATTTTAGGCCAGTAGTAGAGTTGTCGCACCCGATCCATAGTTCTCGAGTAGCCCAGATGGCCAGATGTGGGCTCGTCGTGGCAAGCTGATAAGACGTCATCGCGGAGGGCTTCAGGCACGACGAGAAGATGAGATCTGTCACCAGCACCGGCGTTCCTTTTGTATAAGATGCCATTTCATAGGCAAAATGATGGCAACGTTCGCGACATCGGACGAGGAATGGGCGCAGTGCCACTTTCTAAATGATCTATAATCATTCTTAGATTGGCGTAATTTCGTTGATGCGACATCAGATCCGGTCAGCTGACAGTTGCCACGAAGGCGCCGTCCTCTTGTGCGCTAGTACTGGCGGATTTAAGAGGTGCTCGTGATAGCGTGTCGGCGTCTTCGTGCTTTTTGCCTGACTTGTACACGATGGTGACATCACATTCCTGAAGGCGCAGACTCCATCGTGCTAATCTTCCTGAAGGGTCTCGTAGATTGGTCCACCAGCACAAAGCATGATGGCCAGTCACCACTTTAAATGGTCTTCCATAGAGATATGGCCCAAACTTTGTAATTGCCCAAATGATTGAGAGACATTCTTTCTCTGATGTGGAATAGTTAGATTCTGCGCGAGACAGTGTGCGACTTGCGTAAGCTATCATCCGTTCAATGCCAGCTTGTCTTTGTACCAAAATAGCTCCAAGACCAATATTGCCGGCATCAGTGCGTACTTCAGTGTCAGCATCTTCATCGAAGTGGCCGAGCACGGGAGGGGAAGAGAGCCGGTGCTGTAGTTCGGCAAAGGCAGTCTGCTGTTCGTCAGCCTAGATAAATGGCGTGTCATCACGCGTGAGGCGTAATAGTGGCTTCGCAATGTTAGAGAAATTTTCAATAAAGCGCCGGTGATAAGCGCACAGACCCAGAAATCGTCGAAGACTTTTCTTGTCAATTGGAGGTGGAAAAGCGGTGACGGCAGCAGTTTTGTCAGGATCAGACAGAACACCAACGGCGCTCACGACGTGACCAAGAAACTTTAATTCTTCGTAACCGAAATGACATTTCTCAGGCTTGAGTGTGAGATCGGCCGATCTAATGGCTTCGAGCACATTCCGAAGGCGACGAAGATGCTCGTCAAACGTTTCTGAAAATACAACGACACCATCGAGGTAGACGAGACAGCTTTTCCACTTGAGGTCTGCCAGGACAGTGTCCATCATTCGCTGGAATGTGGCTGGAGCGGAACAAAGGCCGAAAGGGAGCATTTTGAATTCATAAAGGCCATCCGGCGTTACAAAAGCGGTCTTTTCCCGGTCACGTTCATCGACCTCTATTTGCCAATAACCGCTCTTCAAGTCGACGGACGAAAAATACTTCGCGCGTCGCAGCATGTCCAGAGAATCATCGACTCTGGGCAACGGGTACACGTCTTTCTTTGTGACATTGTTCAACTTTCTGTAGTCAACACAAAAGCGAAGCGTGCCATCTTTATTTTTCACAAGAACGACTGGTGATGACCAAGGGCTGCTTGAAGGCTGTATCACGTCATCCTGAAGCATTTTCTTAACCTGCATTTGAATCGCGTGCCGTTCGGTTGGCGAAACACGGTAAGGCTGCTGCCGTATGGGATGCGCGTCGTCGTAGGTGATAATACGGTGTTTCGTTATCGGTGTTTGACGTATCTTTGAAGAACGTGCAAAGCATGTGTGGAACTCCAGCAACAGCTCGCTCAAACGCTGCTTGTTCGCTTCAGAAAGCGTTGGATTGATGTCGACGTTGCGGAAAGGCGCTTCAGCAGTGCCGATGGCCTCGGAAGCAAAACACTCTGTGACATTGGCGACTGGGTCGGCGTAGGCGATGACAGTTCCAGAAAAAAGGTGCCGGTGCTCGTAGCTGAAGTTTGTGACAAAAACGTTGCAGTGATCATCACGAAGGTCGACAAGGCTTCTCGCTACGCAGACACCCTGAGACAGCAAAAGCGAGTGATTGCTTTCTACGACTGCTTCACCGTGCATCACTCAGTCCCACGCCACCTGAACCACAACAGTTGCACGGGGTGGTAACGTGACAGCGTCGTCGACGACGCGAAGAGACACTCGGGAGTGGCTGGGGTCGGCGTAAACTGTTGTGGCGTTTGTGGTCGCGAAAGTGACTAGACGTCGTCGAATGTCAATTATAGCACCATGCTCCCTGAGAAAATCCATGCCAATGATCAGGTCTCGAGAACACTGCCGGAGAACGCTCAAACTGGCAACAAATGTACAACCGCGGACTTGCAGTCTTGCCGTGCACATACCGAGTGGCGTGACGATATGCCCGCCAGCTGTACGAATTGGCGTTCAGTTCCAAGACGTCGTTACTTTCTTGAGAAGGGCGGCCAGCTTTTCGCTAATTATGGAATAGTCCACACCAGTGTCCACTAAAGCGCTGACTTCGCGACCATCTAGCAGAACAGGAATATCTAAGGAAACTCTTCCGCAATCAGCCGGTGGCGTCGTTGTCGATGTATCGTCGGTATCTTCAGTTCGCGTCGATAGGGGGTCTTGAGCATGACCAGTCTGAGCGGCCTTGCCCCTGAAGGTCGCTGAGGCTAGTTTTCCCGACGAGGGCTAGGTGACCGGCCTTGCGCCACGCCCGCATAGGTGCGATGATTCGGCGGGAACCGCCGCGGTGATGGAGAGCGTGAGTGCTGCCGAGATGTCGATTCGCGCTGCTGAGCAACGTAGTCAGCGATTTCCGGAGGCCGCTGGCCGAACCTAGGAGGTGGTGAGTTGGCCGAAAAACCACGAAGTTCCAGCTCTCGATAAGTGCACTGTCGGTAGATGTGCCCAGGTTCACCACAGTGATAGCAAAGGGGACGTCGATCGGGGGCCTGCCACATGTATGATTTTCGCGGAATCGGTCAGCGGTCACTGAGGTACGGGCCCGCTTGGACTGCTTGAAGCATGGCTGGGGCTGTGGTATAAGGCGGAGTGAAATGTGGTGCAGGTGGGCGCAGAGTTTGATCTGCCGGAAGCATGGCAGGGGCCGTGGTGGGAAGCGGAGCCAAAGGTGGTGCTGGCTGGAGCAGAGTTTGCGCATACGACATGCGAGGGAAGTCATTTAGGGGCCGCGGCTCTGTCTGACAGGGCGGTTCTCGTAGTGCCTGCTGAACTTCATCTCGGACGATGCCGGACAAAGAACTGACAGTGGACGCCGAGGATACAGATAACTTCTGCAGTTCTTCGCGAATTACAGAGCGTATGAGCTCTCGGAAGAAGTCGACGTGGGCCCCGAAACCACCCATGTAGTCCGTAGCAGAAGCAAAGTTCACTTGTCGCTCGTACGTCTGGGTCCGTTGCCGAAGCGTGCTTTCAATCAGGACGGCTTCAGCAAGAAACTCTGACGTAGTCTTGGGGGGGCTGCGTACAAGACCACCGAACAACTGCTCTTTCACTCCACGCATCAAGTCTCGCACCTTCTTCTCTTCCGGCATGTGAGGGTCGGCTCGTCGAAAAAGACGCCTCATGTCTTCAACATACATTGCTACGCCTTCATTTGGCATTTGCATACGGCACTGGAGTTCACGTTCAGCTCGCTCTCGGCGATCGGGACTTGCATACGTTTCGAGAAGCCGGCGTTTGAAGTCCACCCATGACGTGAACACACCTGCCTGGTTTTCGTACCAAACTCGTGCCCCGTCATTCAAACTGAAGTAGACATGTCGGAGCTTGTCTGTGTCATCCCACATGTTATTAGCGGCAACGAAGTCATAGTGGACTAGCCAATATTCAACATCCTCATGGACAGCACCATGAAAGGGATTCGGCGTTCGTGGTTTGAACAGCATATATTGCAATGAAGTTGCGCCTTCCATACCGGCTGTGTTGGAGCCGCTTGGGACGGCGCTGCCTGGAATAGTTGGGGCCGTCATCTCTTCTGAGAGAAGTCCGAACTCAGGGTCCAGTCCACGGATTCTACAGCTAGCATGGTGAACAGGCGTAACCACCGGTATGGGGCTGGAGCTTCTTGTACTGGGAGGGGTTCGGTGCATAGGGCACCCAGCACTTCCACCAGATTTCACGCGCTAAGAGCTCGAACGAACGTACAAAGGGACGCGACTGTCCAAAATCTCAGAGACAAAGAAGGACGTCTCCGCTGGCACGGGTTGCTCGTCTTCGTCTGCCTCGATGACCGGCACAGAACTGACTCACTGTTCACTGGCACAGAACACCGGGTGGCAATATGATTATAAGAGACGCCGTAGTGGAGGGCTTCGGAAATTTAGACCATCTGGTGTTCTTCAACGTGCACCTAAATTTGAGCATACAGGCCTACAGCATTTTCGACTCCATCGAAAATGCAGCCGCCGCAACCGGGAAATAATAAGTTGAAAGAACAATGTCAAACAGCGTGCACACGCAATTATAGCAGTATGTATGAGACCCGGGCCTAATACGGGCCTGAGAATCGGGCCTGAGCCTGGCCCGGGCCCGTTCCGACAGTTCCTTACCCAGCCCAGCCCAGCCCGTTGTCGGGCAGTGCTCTATGCTGAATAAACATGTCGCCAGCATGCATGCTTTACAAGAGGAATGCCTAGAGGAACAAGAAACAATAGAAAATTCCAGAGGTAAGTCAGAACAGTCATCCCCGAAGACGGCCGCGTCCTTGATTATCTGATTCCACTGTGCTCACCTTTGTGCACGGAATGCCTAAATGGACAGAAACATGAAGTTGAGCCGGAGTGAAAAAGGGGGTTAAGGACCGCATGCAGCTTTTGTTCGTGGCACAAAGGTGACATTAAAATATTCGTAACGAAAGACGAAGTATCTCTTCCTCGATTTCAATGGCCCCTATATCGGCGCTGGATCAGTGTCGTCACAGGTTCCATAACTCCCAGTGAAACATAGGGTGCCAACCACGATACTACACAGCGTGCGAGAACGGCCTCTGCATGGCCATGCATCCGGCAGGAAAGCAGAATCGATTCAGAAGAACGCCGCGCGAACTGATCTTCTACATTCGAGGGACATAATTTTCTGAAAGTGGCGCGGCGCCCTGCCGCGGTGGTCTAGTGGTTAAGGTACTCGGCTGCTGACCCGCAGGTCGCGGGATCGAATACCGGCTTCGGCGGCTGCATTCCCGATGGAGGCGGAAATGTAATCCCGTGTAGTCAGATTTCGGTGCGCGTTAAAGAACCCAAGGTTGTCGAAATTTCCGGAGCTCCTCCACTAGGGCGTCTCTCATAATAATATGGTGGTTTTGGGACGTTAAACCCCCCAAATCAATAAATCAAAATGGGGCGGCGTCGAAGTAAAGCGAAGCCTCATGTTCACGTACCGAAGGCGAGGTGTTCGGTTGCCGAATGCATTTTATCGGGGCTTTCCATATTGCATTTTGCCAAAAGTGACGAATAGCTTTCAAGCAATCACTGCCGGACTGCATTTGTAATATCTGACGTGATGAACTTGTAGCGCTGGTGATTCCAAGGCGCGTCGGCAAGTACATTTCAGTTCTTCTCTTTCGCTTATCAAAGATCAGTTCAGAGTAAGAATAACACGACTGCTATCGTAACAGGATCATCTCCCATTTATTCTGATCTTTCTGAATACCATTGCTTATGATTTTGAATACCTTGAAATCGACTTCTTGAAGAATCTAACCACCCGGTGTATACCGGACGTGCTATTAGGCGTCTTAATTTCATCCTCCTCTTCAGAAATCCTGACACAGTGGCGCACATCTCGACTCTCGGAAAAGTAGCACGTGGTGCACCTAAGTGCTTGAAATCCCCCGTAGCACATACTCGTACGGGTGTAGATAATTGCCGGCAGGCAGTGCGACCTTCCCCTCTGTGCTATGTAGAGGCGGCTATGCAACAACGCCGGCGTTTGGCGGCGTGTCGTTGGCATCAGCACGACCAGCTTTTATCGCGACCAGAGAATCAGGGTCAAGTGCAGGCGGCCGGCGCCAGCGTGCGGCCAATACGATGGCTCGGCCGCTTCGTCGCGGAACCTCCTCTGTGCAGGTCCTCCTCTCGTGGTTCTTAGTAGCCCGCGCTGGAGTGGACTTGGTATTTTTACATGCCCTGGCTTTTCTCTCTCCCCATCGCGGTATCTACTTCAACGAGTCGGTGGTGCGATTTGCATCGTGGGGTCAGGGCACGTCTTTCACGGGCAACTGCAACGTCGGTGGTGACGCGGTCATGCTGGGGAGCTCGGGAGGAGCCCGCCGCGTCAATTAACGGAGAGAACGGAGCACAGGCGAAGCCGCTCTTGACGGATGTAGCGCACGGTGGGCCTCTAATGTACACAGGTCCGCCTCTGTGTTATAGCGGTTGCGGGGCTCGGTTAATGACCTGAAGATAGCGGGCTCGATTCAGTGGCCGCGGCTGTCGCAATTCGATAAAGGGGAAATTCTGGAGGCCCGTGGGTACTGTGTGGCGTCGGATCACTTTATAGAACACCAGGTGGGTAAAATTCACGGAGCCTTCCTCGGCGGCCTGTCTCGTAATGATATCATTGTTTGTGCGAGTAATATCCCATATATTGTTATCTAGCGTTCGCCGAGGCGCACTGAAGCGCATCCATGTCACATATGAGTAGTTTAGCACAGGTAATTTTTGTCCGTTCCACACTACTTCACTTACATCACTATGACGATTTCGACAATGTCCATCTAATGCGGCGCGCAGCTCCTCTGGGCAATTGCCCAAAAATTGCACATATGAACGTCAGAAACATATTTGAAATATTAAATAAAGATAAAACAATAAAAAGAAAACGTATAACAGAGAGACTGCAGTAATAGTGCAGTTTTACTATCAGACGAGCTGGTTTAATAGCTACGCGTATGAAAAATTAACCCAGCTGAAACCCAGTTTTCTTTTCTTATTATTAGGAATGATAACGCACACACAACTGTCAGAGATTTTTTTCATTTTTAGGGTTGCACGTACGCGGTGTATATTACGAAAACTATTTGATAAATAAGCACTTGGTCTAGCCGCTGTTATGTATTCCTCAATTCTTGGGTTAATCCGTTTTAAGTGCGGAACCTTTTAGGGGGACAGGCTATCGTGTGGCACGAAATGAAATCGAAAAAAAATTAGCTTTATTGAGTCCTGCAGAAGGAGAATGGGTCGCGCACCCGGTTCAGTCCCACGTATAGGGACCGACTAGCCGAGCCTGCTGGCCACCTCGCGGGCTCGCTATCATATGCTATCGTCGTCACTTGGCATAACGCAAGCGTTACCACGTATAGCCAGCTGTAGCATGATGAGCGTGCACTCGCGTCGATGAAAAGTATTCTTTCTTTGATCTTCAAGCACTTGATGAGGATATTAAGTGCGGACATCCCCTTCAGCAGCGCTGTGTGCAATTGTACACATCAACTTTGGAGGCGCGTCATTCACCTCCTGTTTCTTCGAATAGCTCTAAAAGCGGCATCCGCATTCCTGCAGGCTTTCTGAGCTGACAGTCAGCGCTAATTTAGCTTTATTGCGCTGCTTGATATTGCTGAGCGAGATATTTGCTAGAGAAGCTCCCGTGTTCGACGATCGTTCAATGAGCCCCGTTCCAGGACCAATGTCGATAGAATTCTTTTTTTTCCCTCGAAATGAATACAACAACAACAAAAAGAACAAACTGTGTGTACTATTCAGGGCTAATATTTGATTCTTTTTGTGCAAGGATTCAAGCTCACTAGCTGCAGAATAAATAGGCGCTTAGTTTGATGCTAGTTAACGTAAATTGCTGAAACTAACAAAAGTCAGCACTGCTCATTTGCTTTCTTGGAATGCAATACTGAGCGCCTTGCAATTATTCTACATGAATTCCACGCATTTGGAGACGGATCATATAATTCGTGTCTGAAAGGGCTACTGCGACTTTAGAAACACGACAAACCAAGCATAAAATTTGAAAAAGTAAGCAAGCGAGAACGATAAAAAAGAGAAAAAAAATAAAAATGGAAAAAAAGAAAAATGAAGAAAAGAAGAAAACACTAGAAAAAATAACAAGAAAAAAGAGAGCAGGAAAGAAAAACCGAATAGGGGGTGAGACCCTATAATAGGGGGTGAGACCTCGTCAGGGTTTTAGCCTTTAGTCCTTGCCTCCCGTATTGCCTCCCGCTTTGCCTTCCGTATTGCCTCCCGCTTTGCCTCTCATATTTCTTTTATCTTGCAAATAAACAATGTTGAATGTTGAATGTTGGATGTTGAATAAAAACAAGAAAACTTTAACGCTATAAACTTTAGCCTATTAATTGGTTTGACAGCTTCTTTCATACTGGATATAAGCTATTAAAATGTGACCCTCAAGGCATTCAATTATTCGTTTCGCAACTATTTGTTCAATTCTTTTACGTAATTGCATTTAGTTGTAATGTAATCAATGTACATGCATGTATTTTCTCTTCTTTACCTTCGGTCATGACAATTAAGACACTTTTTGATGATACATTGACGTTTGTCATCTCTGGACTGCCGATGAGTCAGGCCTAGTTCTGCAAGCCACCCTTTGGTGTCGGCTGGCCTCTTGTTCTCTATAACGTATTGCTGAAGATTACAATAATGAGTGTGCATTATTGTTATTGTTATTACTACAATAAAATAATATTTATTATTCTTACTAGTATTCGCCTAGTACATGAGCGTATCCGACAATGCCTGATCCACCTACGAGGCATCCGCGTTCCCTGCGCTGCTCTCCATTGGCCACGTTTGCGAGGATGCATTTTACTGATACTATACTGATGACAAGATAAAAACGCTTTTGTTTAAAACTCGTGTGTCGCCAAAGCGCTGGTGTCATTTTACCAATAGATGACTTGACATGATATTGTGACGATGAAACGCGTTTAATTACAGGAAATGGTTGAGATCGGTACAGCTCAGAGCCAGAAAACGGAGACCGAGCTGCTCGTGAGCCAGACCGCTTCGACCTCCTCCTCTTCATGCGCCCATCGAGGTGTGTCAATATTATTGCACTACGATGGCATTCATAATATTGTAGATTCAAGAAACTTGCGTAATATTTATTCTTGCTCCCATTTAGTTCAAAAGCTGTTCACAAAGTACCACAATGAATAATGTGGTAACAGCTATATTTCATCCTGCAGTTTCAAATGGTATTTTGAAGGCTCTAGCTTGCGTTAGTGTAAATAATTTTATTATAGTCTTTTGTTACCGCTTGAGAATTTTTCTTTCAACTAAAATGTTGCAGAATTCTTGGACTTTTTTAAAAATTGTTGCTATAATACAGTATAGGGCTACATTAAAAATAGTTGCTTTACTATTTGTAAGCTATACGAACAGTATGCGATGAGTATTCGTAATTAATTCAGTGTTACCACTATTTGGTTTGAACTCGATTCGGTTCAAAAGGTAACTATTGCCTAATTTACGATGTTACTAAGAAGTTGGCTATTTAGGTTACAGAAGAGAGCGTTGATGCATTAAATAAAATTTCGAGAAGTGCATATAGTAGGGAAACAGTAGACGCAGTTTTTTTGAAATATCTCAACTTCTTTTACAAACACTGTTTCTTGAAAATGATGAAGTGTACGTGCAACGAGACGGGAATTCTCATTGGATAGGGCTTTGTTCTTATACCATACAACTTTATGGCGAATGGAATCATAGAATGAATGCCATTACTGAATCAAACGCATGCTAAGGCTTTCTTTAGGCGTGTGGGTGATTTTCAGCATGGTTTGTCTTATGCAAGATGTACTCCGTTATATGCCAGGGATGTCGCAGCGGCGAAAAAATATTTTTGCCTAGATTTCGCACGCGAAAGTCTAAGAAACTCATCTTTAAACTTTGTGGGTATTAATATTTACGTAACAATGTGTCCATTTCCATGAATCGGCACTACGCGTTTATTTCGATTAATCACTGCTCCTTATGACGTGAAACTGAAGATAAAGTCAAGGTCGTCATTGCATTTCACTCTGGTAGAAATGCATCCGGCATAAACGGCAATTGAACCCACACCCAAGCGCTTATCAGTGTAAAGCCATAGCTTGCATGAGGTACAACGTAGCCTGAGCAAAGCTCTAGTTGAGCTACCACGGGACGTAGTTGCAGTCATATCACTAGCCAATCTTGATGCCTAACACTGTGAACAGCTTTCAAAAATAACGCGGCACTTCATTCTACTGCTCGCGGTTCAAGGGACACGGAAGAGAAAAACAATTTTTTTCATGTCAGTACACTTTAAAAATTACAAAATTGCAACGCGTACCGCAAAAAAAGAAAACGCTAGGTAAGCGAAAAATTGTTCTAAAATAAAAAGCGGGTGACAATGCCATCTTGAAGTTCCATCACTCAACGCCGTGGCGTCCTTGATTTTCGAGGTTTCTACTATGCACAATGCGTTTCCTAATAAATAAAGAACATGTACAATGTTCTCCGAGTGATCCATAGGCATAACTTAACAAGTTCACGGAAAATGGGAAAATATAAAAAAATATGCTTTAAAAATTGTAGCTTCATCCATGAAGATTTCGCAGGAATAATATTGTGATCATGATTATGCCTTCTATTGACATACAAATGGTGATGAAATTATTGACATTGGGGTTCTAGGAGGAAATCATCAATCCAAACCGATTTACTGTTGCACTTCAGTGTCTCCCTAACTATTACTGTCATTCTCAGCTACAGAAAGGGTGGGATTGCTTTACGAGTCAGGAAAGAAGGAAGGAAAGTGAAAGAAAGCAAGGCAGAGATTTTAACCAGCTTTGCATAGCCGGTATGCTACCTTGCTCAGGGGGCAGGCAAGGGGGAGATCGAAAGAAGATTAAAAGAAGAGAGACAGTGTTTCCCGCTCCATAAGGTGTGCCGGACAATCAGATTGTGCATTTATAAACATTATTTACATCGTTAGCCTACACGTATAGTCATATAGAAACCAGACAAAAGTACTAGAGCATGAAGTGTTCTTGAGGAAAGAAATCTTTTTCGCTTCGTTCCACTTTCAAATCAGATTTCGCCGTGACCTGGGAAATCCGCAAGGAAGTTGATCGTTAGAAACCGGAAGGAATGTGCACGCTGTTGCTCGGTCACCGTGACGCTTTAGTGGAATGGCGACATTCTCGCGAACACCGTCGCAATCTTTTGCAGGTCGAACGGAACGAGCAGGAAGTTGCGAAGGGGTGAATGGCAAGAAAAGGTGAAGTCATCCGCATAATGCGGCAGCCTCGGCGCAGCACAAGTTGTTCGAGAGGTACAATACGAAGCATCCCGCGGGAATTACACTTCGGTTTCGGACACGGCTTGCATATGAGTGCGTATCTTAGCAAACAACCCTCCGCTCTCACCCCCCTGCCATCCGTGACTTGCCAGGGGTCATGACCTGACGAACCACTCGCATACTTCTACCAACAGTGGTAGTGGTCGGTACATAAATAGAGCACAGTTGTGCAACTGAAAGTGGCGTACTGAAATACCAACCCTCCTTGCACAACCACTGGCAGCTTAATAAAAATTTGTTGCAGGGTGATCTGGTGAGCATGTAACATCTTCAATTTTCATGCTGACTTGAACACACGAGAGACGGCAGGACATGCGTATGGCATATCTTCTCTCACGTGTTCGTCTTCTTTGAGCAAAAAATAAAAAAAGAGGAGCAATAACTGTTCACTGTTCACTGTAAAAATGTTCACTGTAAAAAGTGGTTAACCCCTATACGCTAACCAGTTCTTGCAGTGTGCTACTGTAGTCGCGGACAACCTTTCTAGGCAATGCAGCGAAGTCTACCGAGCCAAATTGAGCGTATCCTACCGCTACTGAATGTAGTCACACTTGTTTCCTTGCCCCACTGCGGTGGTCTAGTGGCTGAGGTACTCGGCCGCTGACCGGCAAGTCGCGGGGATCAAATGCCGGTGGCGGCGGCTGCATTTTCGATGGAGGCGGAAATGCTGTAGGCCCGTTGTGCTCAGATTTGGGTACGCGTTAAGAACCCCAGGTGGTCGAATTTCGGGAGCCCTTCACTATGGCGTCTTTCATAATCCTATAGTGGTTTTTGAGACGTTTAACCCCACATATCAATCACTAACAATTGGTTCTTTATTATGGACGTAAGATGTGGAAAATACTGTTTTCATTTTTTGAATGTAGTTCTTTAAAATACGATGCAGCTCACACCAGTAAAATATTCGTATTTGTTTTAGTATATTCGTTGTCAATGCACGTATTTGAACGCGATAAAGCCGTGTTTTTTACGTGTAACTCGAACGCCAAGTGGCGTCTGTGTCGATATGAAAACGCTGGTCACGCACAGCCATCACTTTCGACAGCAGTGCGAAACGCATGGCATACCGGACTACAATAGTGCATGGGCAAAAGTTCCGCCCCCGTAGCTCTCTTCATTGCGAAGAAAAGTTGTCCAGTAGTATAATTATTTGTCTTATGAGTGTTCGTTTTGTGTTTTCCCTCTTCACAATGTCCTACTTAAACTTTTTCGCGCTGTTCATGACCAAGTGGTGTGTATTTCGGTAAACACCACCTTGCACATTCGCTACGCTATATCAGAAGTTGTGCACACCGGTGGGGTGTTCCTAACCACATCGCTTAACATAACCCATTGTTCACGCTCTCAACTGGCACTGTTTGGCCATCAAATGACGCTCGAACCAATAAACATTCCATATAATCATTGAACTAGACGTAATGCATCGTGGAACATATAGAGACGTCATCTACTGTACAAGCCAGTCATTGTCCATGATCATCAGCGTCATCGTCTTCGCCATGGTGTATAGTGGTTACTTTGCATGCGCTCGGCTAAAGTGAATGCCAATGCCGCCAATAAAAAAGCGTGGTCTATGTGCGCAACGCATGATAATGAGCGCACTTGCTCTCACATAATGAATGTGAAGATTTAAAAAAAAAACGTACAATGCATTGAGAAGGAAAAGGCGTTTCAGCTCAACCAACGTGAAGCATGGAGATGGGTAAAGCATGCAGCGTGCGCCGGTGTTTTCAAGCGCAAAATGTTCTCTTTAGGCTGAACATTCCACACCTATTAAAGCCTATCACTAAGCGCGCCATACACTTTGCCGATATGTTTCAAGAAGTGGTCACGCCGACAAACCCCTACACCAAGATCATGACGAGGACATGACACCTTGACTAGACGGGACAAGAGCACAGGACCCCGAGTTAATGGTGGTGGTGGTCAAACATCTATTAACGAACAAATAGTTACAGAGAGGTGAT